>JAODPA010014340.1:0-13353 GCA_025585075.1 Nepenthes mirabilis
CTACAATCTGTTATTTGTTATGGATATTTTCTCCTAAAATGAGAAAACTAAGAAAAAGGACCAAGGAAATTTGCATAGAGTTTTCATCTGAAATTTGAAAAGAAATTAAAAAATTAGACAAAGGATTTTATTCAATTGGTAATATTCATTGGCACGTTTAAGGATAATATTGTGGTAAATTGAAGATTGCCCCTAGGCCGTGGGGGAATCTATTATGGGGTGTTGAATTGCGTGGGTCATACCTTAGACTGTGTGGAAGTATACACAATCCTTTTCTGGTTTGGCCGCTCCGTTAGCTAGTAAGGTGTGACGGAACAGATTTTTTTTCTCAGAAACTTCCATCAAGATAGAAACAGGATCTTAGGACCAAAATATAAGGTAAGACTTCTGCAGAAATTTCGGTAGACTCTCCTTTGTAATTAAATGAAAACCCAAAAGTACAATCTGTACAGAACCTGTATAACCAACTAGTACAAGTACATAACTATCAATTTATACCACAATTCTTCCTACAATACGTATATACAGGATCACAGATGTCATTTATGGCATTAATCTATAAAACCATCAACTACACTAGTATTTCATAAACGAGATGCCATCTAGGACCTGTACAGAATATCCAGAAGTTTAGAGCGGAAGCAGAACTATTAACCTGTAGAAATATAGTTTTTCTTTTTATCATTACATACATCACATGTATTTCTATACAAAATCTACATATACATGAATATCCATAGGTATAGAATCCATATACAAAAATTACATATTCAGTCAAGTCTTTACATCCAACTGATTCTTCCAAAATGGCTCCAAAATACTTAAGATCCTCAAAAGTCTTCAGGATTTTAATCACTATTTCTCATCAGGCACTAACTCTACAGTCTTATCTGGAGGGAAAAAAATAATAAAATAGTGAGCTGGGACCCAACAAGGTATATGCAGTTATGCAGTAAAGTAGTTATACAGAACAGTCGTGAAACTATGTAGAAACAAAACATTTAAACAGAATATAACCTAAAAATAGAGAAAGCATAATTTGACGACATTAAACTCAAAAATCAGAAATTAGAAATCAGAAATTAAAAATCAATAATCAGTATAATTCAGAAAGTAGAATCAGAAAGTAGAGTCAGAAGCTTCTCTTTTATAACAGAACAGAACAGTAATCGGTACAGAATAGTGTAGTAATAGACCCTACCAGTATACCCTACTAGTTGAGAGGATGAATGATCGAGGATAGATTATGTACATCTCCTCACAATCCAAGGTTATAAATAGTGACAGAAAATTCCATCCCAAGGAACCAGTACAGGTGTGCCTCTCGAAGGTAGGCTAGAAATAGAACTTTTCTCTTGATCGTAACGCCCCAAGGAAAGGCGGACCATATATAACTCCATGGATAGAGTTATCTTCGATCACCACCGTAAAGTTTTAAAGCATACCGGAGAACCTAACCTGACTGTAATCAGTCCTGGGTCCTAAATAACAGTATCAAGAATAACTTCTTTATTGAAAACCCTATTTCATAATCAGAGTTTCACAATTTCCTTTCAGTTAACTTCAGAACGTTCAGAACATGCAGTAACGGTCTAAAAACCCTTCAATTTTACTTCAGAAGTGTATGAAAATTTATCGGTATAAGTCCGTGTAAAATTTTTAAAAATAAATTATACCAGCAGCTTCATTTCAGTGCCAATTAACTTTTATATAACAGGAGTTACAGTTAAAAATCATTAAAACCCCTTCATTTTCGTACCTAGGGTTTCGCCAAAACTTTTGGACTCAAAACGAACACCAAACATGTGTTTATTCATGAAATCAACGCCATAAATCCATACATATATACTAAATCATGCAATTTAACCAAAAATCCCTAATATTTTCGAGTTAGGGTTTTATCATATGCTTTCGGAACCAAATCGAATACTAATTACATGCTTATTCATAAAATTGAAGCCAAATCTTGCAATAAATATGGGTAAATACAAAATCTAACCGAACAATCAAGGGAAACATGCTTCGTTTACTTTAAACATGCAACAATAACATTTTAGAGTATTTTCATCAATTTTAAAGCAAGAGAAAATGGTAAAAACGAAAAACAACGTCCAAAGTACACTTGTCTGAGCCCGATCTACCGTTATTTTTACCCGGAGTGGATCAGAACGAGTGATTTCCTCTTTTTCCTCTTCTCTTCTCTCTCCTCTTTGTTCGTGCCTCAACTTTCTCTCATTCTCCTTTTTCTTCCTTCTATTTATAACAAAAACGGAATCAGAACGCGGGCAAAAATTGGGATTGCGCTCGAGCACGTGTCGAGCGCGTGGCGAGTGCGCTACATTCTGCCAGCGCTCACCTCGAGCACCCAGTGAGCGCACAGCAAGCGCAGGGTTTCTGCCAGGGGCTCGCTCGAGCGCGCCTGGCGCATGGCGAGCGGCTAGGTACTGAAATTTTTGTGCTCGCTATCGCGCTTCAGGCGCACGGCAGGCGCAGCTCTGCTGCTTACTGAACTCGGTTATTTTTCCAACTTTTTACTTTCAATCCTTATTTTTCAATGCATGCTTGGCTTCTTAATGATTATCATCATTTTAATTATTCTCAATTATCATGTTTTTGGTTCCGGGGCCTCACACTCTCCCCCACTTAAAGAAATTTTATCCTCAAAATTAAATAAAACTACATACCTCAAGAAAACAAGTGGGGATATTTGCTTCGGATTTCCTCTTCGCGCTCCCACATGGCCTCCTTCGGTGAATGATTCCTCCATAGTATTTTCACCAGGGGAATGGTTTTCTTACGCAACTTCTGATTCTTTCGATCTAGAATCTGCTGTGGTTCCTCAATGTAGGACAAATCCTTATCGATAGCCAAGGATCCGTAGTCAATCACATGTGCAGGGTCGTGGATGTACTTCCAAAGCATTGATACATGAAATACATCGTGTACGCCCGTCATACTAGGTAGTAATGCTAACTTGTAGGCTTCCTCCCCGATCCTTTCCAGAATCTCAAAAGGACCAACGAACTGTGGTTTCAGTTTTTCCTTTACTCCAAACCGGAACGTTCCCTTAGACGGTGAGACTTTTAGAAATACAAGATCTCCTACTTCAAAGCTCAATTCTATCCTCCACCTATTTGCATAGCTTTTCTGTCTTCTTTGAGCAATCTTCAAGTTATCATGGATTAATTTAATCTTCTCTATGGTTTCCTTCATAATCTCCTGGCCCAAAATTCTTTTATCTCCAGTCTCCTCCTAGTGAATCGGTGACCTATATTTTCTCCCATACAACACCTCAAAAGGTGCCATGCTAATACTAGCCTGATAGCTGTTATTATAAGCAAATTCAGCTAGTGCCAGATAAGTGTCCCAAATTCCTTTCATCTCTAAAACAGATGCCCTTAACATGTCATCAAGAATCTAAATGGTACGCTCAGATTGGCCACTAATTTGGGGATAATACGCAGTACTAAATTTTAACTCTGTCCCCAACTCCTTATACAAGCTCTCCTAAAACCTTGAGACAAAATGTGGATCTCTATTAGATACAATGGAGGCAAGAACTCCATGAAGCCTCATGATCTCGTTCACAAATAACCGAGCCAACCTATCACACGAATAGGTCGTCCTGATCGCCAAGAAGTGGGCTGATTTTGTCAACCGATCAACTATAACCCAAACGGCGTCATGATTCCTAGGAGTCCTCGGTAAACCCGATACAAAGTCTATAGTAATATCCTCCCATTTTTAACTCGGGATCGGCATAGGCTGTAACAATCTAGAAGGCTTCCTCCTCTCAGCTTTTAATTGCTGACATACCAGGCATTTCTCCATATAAGCCATGAAATCTCTCTTCATGTTCCTCCACTAGAAGGTTTTGTTTAGATCTTGATACATTTTATTTGTCCCAGGGTGAATCATATGCCGGGACCGGTGAGCCTCCTTCAAAATCTTCTCCTTCAATTCTCAATCATCCGGTACATATAATCGGTCTCTAAACCTCAACACTCCATCAGTTCGGATGTTAAAATCAGCTCAAGATTTCTTATTCAGATCACTTATAACATCCATAAGGAACGGATCATTTACTTACTTCTCTTTAATTTCACTAACTACTTCCAATTGGATTTGAAGATATGATAGGAGCATTCTATCACCTTTAGCATAATGTTAGATGTCACATTATTTCAGGTAATCTAACATTTTCACCTGCTTGATCTGTAAGTGAGCCACATACCACGATTGGCGACTCAATGCATCCGCAACCACGTTGGCCATCCCTGACTTATACTGTATCCCACAGTCATAATTCATTAAAAAATCAAGCCATCTTCTTTGTCTCATGTTAATTCCTTTTATGAAAATAGGTACTTTAAACTTTTATGATCAAAGAACACAAAGAACTTTTCACTATACAAATAATGTCTCCAAATCTTCAAGGCAAAAACAATAGCAGCAAGCTCCAGATCATGAGTAGGATGGTTCTTCTCATGCACTTCAGTTGCCTAGATCCATAAGCTACAACTTTACCATGCTGCATCAATACACATCTTAGACCTGCCTTAGAGGTGTCACAGTACACCTCAAAGCCTCATGAACTCTCTGGAATAATCAACATTGGAGCGGTAGTCAAGTGATCCTTTAACTCTTGGAAGCTTAGATCACACTCCTCAGTCCACACAAACTTAGCCTCCATTAATAATTGAGTCAAAGGTATAGCAATCTGTGAGAAATTCTCTACAAAATGCTTGTAATATTCTGCCATACCTAGAAAGCTCCTAACCTCAGTCACAGAAGTTGGCCTGCTCCAGTTTGTAACAGCCTCTACTTTTCTGGGATCTATAAAAATACCACCATCAAAAATCACATGCCCCAAAAACATCACCCTCTTAAGCGAGAATTCACATTTACTCAGCTTAGCATACAATTTTTCCTTGTGGAGCACTTGAAGTACTCTCCTCAAATAAATCTTGTGTTCCGCATAATTTTTTGAATAAATCAGGATATCATCAATGAACACCACCACAAATTTATCTAAATATGGCCTGAGCACCCTATTCATCAGATCTATAAAAGCAGCTGGAGCATTCGTAAGGCCAAAAGGTATAACCAGGAACTCGTAATGGCCATAACGTGTCCGAAAAGCAGTCTTAGTCACATCTTTCGGCTTGATCCTCAATTGATAATAACTAGACCTCAAATCGATCTTCGAGAACACCTGAGATCCTTGCAACTGATCAAATAATGGGTGTGGCTGCATGTTTTTTTTGCCCTGACGAAAACTACAGATGACGATTTGCATGTTTTCTTGCCACTCTTGTTATCTGCGCTTTCCATTGATGATGGCTGCTTCTGTGGACCGCTGCTGTTGGTGCAAACAGTGAGGCTCAGGTTCATTCCATGCCCAGATTGGTCGGACATTTTCGCATGCTACCCTTCCCGTGCTGAAGTTGAAGCTGCTGATGCTCTGAACTTGGCAGCTGTGCAGTTGGAACTACCCGTGGAGTGTGGAGGCAGTATGTATTAGCTTACATTTTCGGAGTTCAGTTGCGGCTATCTAGAACGGAATACTAGATGATATTGATGGTCCGTTGCTTATTGCAGTGGCAGTAATTGCTGATGGCAGTCTTTGCTCTGAATTTTAACTGGCATTATTGATGCAGTTTGTTATTGAATTGATTGTAACTCCTGGGGTGTGCTGATGATGTGTGTTTGCAGCTGCCATGTGCTCCCTGTTGATTGGAATACTTGGGTACTTTGGGCTGTCGGCAGTCCCGGTGTGATATAGTAAGTTGCTGCAGGGTGATCGGGTGTTGTTGCGCTGGTCTGCTTGGGAGTAACTTTTTTGCTTTAGCTTCCGTATAATGACAGTATTAAGTTTTTGTTTCTTTGGTTCTTCTGTTAGATAGTTCCTCTTTGGTTTTTTTGAGAAATTCTCTGATGTACCAGATGCTTGGGGTATGCCCTAACTTTTTATGTTCTAACTCCAAATCAAAAAATTTAGAGTTATAACATATTTTTTTTATAATTTTTACTCCCGTTAATCCAAAATACACACTTACTTATCAAAAAAAAAAAGTAACTGATCAAATAAATCATCAATACGTGGTAGAGGGTATTTATTTTTAATCATAATTTTATTCAACTCACGATAATCAACACACAACCGCAAAGACCTATCTTTCTTCCTTACGAACAATACCGGTGCACCCCAAGGAGATATACTTGGTCTGACAAAGCCCTTGTCTAACAGCTCCTGTAATTGTAATTTCATCTCCTTCAATTCAGCCGGAGCCACACGATAAGGGATCTTAGAAACTGGATTCATACCAAAAACAATAGCAATTTCAAACTCAATTTTTCGATGTGGTGGTAATCCTGGTAATTCCTCTAGAAATACATCCTCAAAATTACAGACAACCAGGAGGTCCTTAGCCGATACACTATGACTCCCAGTAGTACAGGCATATGTCAAGTAAGCTTTACATCAACTTTTCATCAAATGCTTAGCATGTAAAGTAAAGATTAATACGGGCACCCCCTTTTTCTTAATGTCCTGAAGGAAAAAGGGTTTCATTACATTAATATTAAAATAAATCCTCTTTAGAAAATAGTCAACACTGGCATGATATTTGGCCAGTCAGTCCATTCCTAAAATCACATCAAAATCACCAATGTTCAACAACACCAAGTCCACAACCAAATATTTTTCATTCACCTCCACTATACATCATGGATACATAACATCCGTAATCACAGGGGACCCAGTGGGAGTACACACAGACACTCACAATCTAGAATACACAGGGTAGATATAATGCTGCATGCAAATCGCAGAGAAATAAAGGAATTGGTAGATCCCGAGTCAAACAATATAGATGCAGAAACTTCACAAATAGAAAGAGTACCTTCCACGACATTCAAAGATGCCTCCGGGTCCTGAACGGTCACTACGAAGGCCTTTGCCGAGACAGTATGCTTCTTTCCTTTTAACCTCGGAGGTAGTGGACAGTCCTTAATCTGGTGGCCCTACTGCCCGCATCTGAAACATGCTCTCGATATCTTACGGCATGCTTGCCCCGAATGTCTCCTCCTACAGAAGGTACAATCTTTAGCTGAACTCTAGAATCGGTTACTGATTGAGCCGGTACAACACTCTTTCCCTTGTCAGCTATCCTAGTCATCTTGGATCGTCCAGAAGATCCCACAGCAGATTCGGTACTAACTCCTACTTGGCTAGCGGTCCTCTTTACAAAAAATCTCTCCATCTCCGCTTCTTTCTCATAAATCACTGCTCTATCCAGATTCTCAGTATAAGTCTGGAGCTTCAGAATCTACAGCGACTTCCTAATGTCATCCCGTAATCCTTGTTGGAACTTCTTCACCTTTCTCTACTCATCCTCTACGTAGAAGGGCACACAATGGGATAATTCAGTAAATCTGGCATCGTACTCCTTCACCGTCATGTTCCCTTATCTCAACCTCATAAATTTTCGCTCTTTCTGATCTCGGAGGCTGGATGGGAAGTACTTTTTTATAAAAGCATCCTCAAATATTTCCTAAGTAATTACATCATCAGGCACTCCCATCGCCCTCTTCTGCATGCTCCACCAGCTATCAACTTCACCATCCATTTTATACACCGCGAAGGTGACCTTCTCCCAATCAGTATACCTAATGACAGCGAATATCTTCTTCATCCTCTTTAACCACACATACGCTTCTGCTAGATTAGGCTTTCCTAGGAAGCCCAGTACTTGTTCCGCTGTGAATCTATCATAAGTCGTAGGACCAAGAAGTGTTGGAGCTGGCTCGGACGCAGGAACCGAAGCCATGTGTCTCTACTCGACAGATTCTACTACATTGGCGATCCTTTCCAACAGATCTATATAAGTAGCCTCTCTATCATAGGGTGTACTAGCACTACCATGGTCATTTCTTCTACCCATTCTACTTGCCATCTTATAATTAAGATAAACACAATGTTATAAGGACAAGAATTCAATGGAAGGAAAAAAGAATATTCAACAGTTTAAGAAAATTTAAACCTAGCCTAAGGACTAATCTCTTAAGGGTCCTAGTTGCCTTAGCTTCCTCAACCTATTCCTACAGTAATTCGGTACAGAGATTTAAACCTATACTTCTACTTTTCGGTCAATCAATTCCTAAGATATCTCAATTCTCTGATACTAATTGTGATGGAATGGATTTTTTTTCTCAGAAACCTCTGTTAAGATAGAAACAAGATTTTAGGACCAAAATATAAAGTAAGACTTCTACAGAAATTTTGGTAGTCTCCTTTGTAATTGGATGAAAATCCAAAAGTACAACCTGTACAGAACCTGTATAACCAACCAGTACAAATATACAACTACCAATTTATACCACAATTCTTCCTACAACATGTATACACAGGATCACAGATGTCATCTATGGAATTAATTTATAAAACCATCAACTACACTAATAGTTCGTAAATGAGATGCCATCTAGAACATGTACAGAATATGCAGAAGTTTAGAGCGGAAACAGAACTATTAAGCTACAGAAGCATAGTTTTTCTTTTTACCATCACATGCATTTCTATACAAAATCACATATACATGAATATTCATAGGTATAGAATCCATATACAAAAATCACATATCCAGTCAAGTCTTTACATCCAACCGATTCTCCCAAAATGGCTCCAAAATACTTCAAATTCTCAAAAGTCTTTAGGAAATGCTTTTAATCACTCTTTCTCATCAAACACTAACTTTACAGTCTCATCTGGGGGGAAAAAAATAATAAAACAGTGATCGGGGCCAACAAGGTACATGCAGCTAAGCAGTAAAGTAGTTATGCAGAACAGTCGTGAAATTGTGTAGAAATAGAACAGTTAAACAGAATATAACCTAGAAAACAGAGAAAGTATAATTTGACGATATTAAACTCAGAAATTAGAAATAAAAAATCAGTAATTATTATAATTTAGAAAGTAGAATCAGAAAGCAGAGTCAGCAAGTAGAGTTAGAAACTTCTCTTTTATATCAGAACAAAACAGTGATCGGTACAGAACAGTACAGTAACAGAACAGAGCGGTAACAGACCCTGCCAGTATACCCTACTAACTGAGGGGACGAATAATCGAGGATAGATTGTGTACATCTCCTCATAATTTAAGGTTATAAACAATGACAGAAAATGTCGTCCCAAGGGATCAGTACAGGTGTGCCTCCCAAAAGTAGGACAGAAACATAACTTTTTTCCTGACCATAATGCCCCGAGGAAGGACGGACCACATATAACTCCATAGACAGAGTTATCCTCGATTACCACCGTAAAGTTTTAAGGCATGCTGGAAAACCTAACCTGATTGTAATCAGTCTCGGGTCCTAAATAACAGTATCAGGAATAACTTCTTTATTAAAAATCCTCTTTCATAATCAGAGTTTTACAATTTTCTTCCAGTTAATTTTAGAACGTTCAGAACATGCAGTGACGGTCTAAAAACCCTTCAATTTTACTTCAGAAGTGCATGAAAATTTATCGGTATAAATTTGTGTAAAATTTTTAAAAATAAATTATACCAGGAGTTTCATTTCAGTGCCAATTAACTTTTATATAACAGGAGTTACGGTTAAAAATTATTAAAACCCCCTCATTTTCGTACCTAGGGTTTTGCCAAAACTTTCGGACTCAAAACGAACACCAAACGTGTTTATTCATGATTTCAACACCATAAATCCATACACATATACTAAATCATGCAATTTAATCAAAAGTCCCTAATATTTTCGAGTTAGGATTTCATCACATGCTTTCGGAACCAAATCGAACATTAATTACTTGCTTATTTATGAAATCGAAGCCAAATCTTACAATAAACATGGGTAAATACAAAATTTAACCGAACAATCGTGAAAAACATGTTTCGTTTACTTTAAACATGCAATAATAACATTTTACAGTTATGATTTTATCACATGCTTTCGGAACCAAATCGAATCGAAACCAAATCTTGCAATAAATATGGGTAAATACAAAATCTAACAGAACAATCGAGGAAAACATGTTTCGTTTATTTTAAACATGCAACAATAACATTTTAGAGCATTTTCACCAATTTTAAAGCAAGAGAAAACGGTAAAAATAAAAAACAACGTCTGAAATACACTTACCTGACCCCGATCTATCGTTATTTTTACCCGAAGTGGATCGAAATGAGTGATTTCCTCTTTTTCCTCTTCTCTTCTCCCACCTCTTTGTTCATATCTCAGTTTTTTCTCATTCTCCTTTTCCCCTTCTATTTATAATAAAAATAAAATCAGAACACGGGTAAAAATCGGGACTACGCTCGAGCGCGCTATATTCTACCAGCGCTCGCCTTGAGTGAGCGGAAAGTGCAGGGTTTTTGCCTGGGGCTCGCTCGAGCACGCCTGGCGCACGACGAGTGGCTAGCTACTGGATTTTTGCGTTCGCTGCCGTGCCTCGGGCGCACGACAGGCGCAACTCTGCTGCTTGCTGAACTCTAGTATGTTTCTAACTTTTTACTCTCAACCCTCATTTTTCAATGCATGCTTGGCCTCTTAATGATTATCATCATTTTAATTATTTTCAATTATCATGTTTTTGGTTCTGAGGCCTCAGATAATGCCTATTAGCCCTGGTCCCTAAAGATAAATAAGTTTTTATATGTTTTGAAGGTTAATGGAATCAGAAATGAAATAAGAAATATTAAATGTATCACGGAAGCGTCTTTCGATCATGTTTTATGCTTATATATACATTATGATTCTATTCTGTCATTTTTATTTTATTTTAAAGTATAACTGTGTAAGTCCTTATTTATATTTATACTTTATCGAGCATTTAGCCCACTTGCTTGCTGTTTTTCTTATCTTCAAATGAGTACTAGCTGATACCTAATGAGAAGAAGTAGAGATCACAGGTTCCTTAGACTGTGGATGATAATTATTTTGATGTATGTATATGATGCGAGATAGTTGTAATGTATGTTACTATTTGATGACACTTTTGTAGTTATATTTCCATTGTGTATTTTGGTGGTTATATATATGCTTCCGCAGGTTATTGTGGTTTGTTTTTGAAACCTAATGGTATCTCTTAGATCCGACGTCATATTTTGGCAATCGTTGGAGCCATGAATATTGTGGCTTTATTTTGGATCCTGTGTATGCTTGATATCTAAGTATTATTGGATATTATGGTTTGTATTTAGTTTATTGATGGATATTGTATTTAGTTGATCCTGTCTATCATGGGGTTCCAAAGAAATATGTTCAAATAAGTTCTTTGTCATAACCCCTTCGAGATTAGCCTATCAGTTTTCTCCGACAGAATTTTGATATTTTTGCCTAGACACCTAACGACATATTAGGAATATCGACAGGAGTAATGGTCCATAAGTTAGATTTAGATCCCGATCATAAACCTGCTCGATAGAAATAAAGGAATCATTCAATTAAGAAATTGGTCACTGTCAGTGAGGAGGTAAAGAAACTGCTCGATGTTGGATTTATCAGGAAGGTTAAATATCCAGACTGGTTATCTAACGTGGTACTAGTCAAGAAAAGTAGTGGGAAGTGGAGGATGTGCATCGACTTCATTGACATTAACAAAGCATGTCCGAATAATAGCTTTCTGTTACCGATGATTGATCTGCTCACAGACTCAACGTTCAAACATGAACTATTGAGTTTCATAGACGCATATTCAGGCTAGAATCAGACTCGGATGAGCCTAGAAGATGCAAAGTATACGTTATTTATGACTGACCAAGGGACATACTATTATAAAGTTATACCCTCGGACTAAAGAATACTTGTGTCATCTACCAACGGCTTGTCAACAAGATGTTTGAGACCCATATCGGATGAACTATGAAAGTATATATGGACGACATGCTCATCAAGAGTAGAGCGACCGATGACGATGTTCGCAATCTGGACGAGGCGTTCAATGTCCTCCGGACACACCAAATGAGGCTCAGTCCGACAAAGTACACGTTCAGAGTGACGTCGGGAAAGTTTTTAGGTTTTGTCATCTTACATCGAGGGATTGAAGTAAGCCTTGAAGAAATCAAGGCTATCCTCAATATGAACCCACCTCGAACTGTGAAAGAAGTCTAGAAGCTTATTGGAAGGCTGGCAGTGCTCTCTCGCTTATTGGCTAAGTCAATAGAGAAGTATTTTCCCTTCTTCAAAGTTTTAAGGAGGACAAAGGCCGCTGACTTCCATTAGATGACCAGCTGTGAAGCTATGTTTCAAGAGTTGAAAGAGTATGTCTCGAACCCATCACTTCGTACTTCCCCTCAAGAAGTCGAGGAGTTGTATTTTTACCTTGCAGTGTCCGAAACTGCCTTAATCTTGGTTTGTATATTATGTCAGTAAGATCTTAACCGACCTAGAGACTCGGTATTCCCATGTTGAAAGGATGGCTTTGGCACTTGTATATCCTGCCCGAAAACTCCGCCTTTATTTCCAGTTACACAAAATTGTCGTTTTGACAGACTAGCCGCTTAAAGGAATTTTGCAAAGACTGAACATGTTAGGACAATTAGTCAAGTGGGCCATTGAGTTGGGTGAGTTCGACGTGGAGTTCTGACCGAGGTCGATCCTAAAAGGTTAGACCCTAACAGACTTCATTGTTGAAATAATAATCTCAACTCTGGAGACCATCGACTTTAATAAGACTAATGGTCAACAAGGGACTCCTGCATGGATCTTGCATGTGGACAGATCTTTAATGCAAATAGGTAGCGATGTTGGGGTAGTCTTGGGAACTCCTAATGGGTCAAAAATAAAGTATTCAATGACTCTCAAATTTTTGATGACCAATAATGTTGTAGAGTATGAGGCATTGCTTGCTAGACTCAGATTGGCCAAAGAGTACTTGACTAAGAACCTCATTGTCTATAGCGACTCGGAATAGGCTGTCAACCAGGTCTAAGGAAACTTTGAGGCTTCCAACCCACATCTTTCCAAGTATCTCTTCAAAATCCAAGACTTGACTTTGGCATTTGATAGTGTGGAGATGATCCATATTCTAAAAGAAGAGAATGGAAAAGCAGACCGTCTAGTAAGGGCCACTGTGACCGAGGACCCTGAGTAGTATGTATGAAAAATACGCGAAGTCCTCGAAATTCTCAACATAGATGACCCAGAATTAGAGATAATGTAGATAGCCGATACCGACAATTAGATGACTCCCTATATGAGATTCTTGTCCGACGACACATTACTAGAGAACTCGGATGAGGTCAAGCGAGTGAAAAAGATAGCAATTTGTTATACCATTATGGATGAAAAGTTATATCGATGTGAGTACTTGTAATATTCTAAATATTTTTAT
>JAODPA010014350.1:0-13352 GCA_025585075.1 Nepenthes mirabilis
AAAGATATGACATTCATAATCTTAGAAATTATTTTACAAAATAAAGAAAAAAAAAAGATAGAACATTTTATAGATGAATTATGCATATCAATCCTAACACCAGAGGATCACAACCAACAAAATTAAGTGAACTAAGGAAAAAATATCCCTTCAAAACAAAAGTCCATTTTAACAATTCGTCTTTGTATTTGTGGTGGCCGGCTGTCCTTTAGGCGGGAGCTTTGCCGTTATAGAACGAAGCTCGTTGGCTATATCGGTGAAGCTCGGCCTCTCGGATGGCTCAGCTGACCAGCATCTCTCCATCAACGATCTCCAGTCCGAGTCACAGACGTCCGGAATGGGTGGCCTCAACGTGTTGCTCACTATTCCTCCTGATCCAGCAACGCAAGAATCAGTCAAGAAAGCCGATAACGTTACTTAGACTGAGAATTAAGCCGAAAAAATGTAAGTATTCTCGAATTTCACCGATAATAGCCCCATAATGTAGATCGGCATATGGTTCTTCTCCGGTCAGAAGCTCCCACATCACAATACCGAAAGAGAAAACATCAACCTGAATTGAAGAAAAAACCAGACCAAAAGAGTAATATCAAAGTGACATTTCAAAAATATCGATACCTAAAGCCGGAAAATAGGGTAAGTGAACCGGCAGTTGGGTTTCAGTTCAGAGTAATGCAATTTTTTCGGGTTTTGGCATGTTGATCGTTAATTTCGTTGTTAACGGGCATGACTAGCAGATATTATTGAATATATATTTTCAATATGACTACTGAAAAAAAGACGGACCACCGACCAAAAGGTTTAGAAACATATATACATGTTTTAAAATTATATGGCAATTTTAGTTTAGATTTTGGGTAAGTTATTAATGAAAATATTGGCCGATATATATCGTTATTAACCCCAGATACTGAGATTGTCAGATACCATGATAAAATAGCAATATGTTGCCATATCTGCATTATATTGGCCAATATTCAAAACATTGATCGGCATATTCGATATTTGGCCAATATATCGATCAATATTTTCCTATTAACTTGCAATTCTCAAAAATTCTTTTCCTTAAAATATATTAGATATCAATATGGCCACAGCCGATACTATACAAATATTGATATAACTGCAATTGATACTGATATTTTTAACCCTAAGAAGGACGGGAGGAAAATTAAAGGAAATTTGAGGTAGGAACCTTCTCTGAGACAAGACTACTGCTTCCGTTCAAAAGCTCGGGCGCCATCCATGGGAGAGTACCGCGGACACCGCCCGATATCAATGTTTGGCATTTCAATTTGGACAGTCCCAAGTCTCCAACCTGATAATCAATTAGAGCAACTTCAACACAATTTTATCACAGTCAATCTATAGTCAAGCATACAATTTTGCTGAATTACTCAATAATATTGCTATTACTCAAATAAAGGGATAGATAAAAAAATCGACTAATCAACATTTTTTAATATCACAGTAATACCATGATATATTGCCCATCAACGATATATTGGCTGATATTAAAAGTATCAGCTAATACACCCAATATTTGACTAATATATCTGCCAATATAATCCTATTCACATACAAATTTCAGAAATATTTTTCCTTTCGATATATCAAATATTGATACGTACTATCTGATATATTCGATACTTATATAGCCGCAACCGTTATAGATGCCGTCACTAATATTGTCATCTATCTAGAGGTCTAGTTCATTAGCATGGTACAGATGGCAGTAATTTTGATAGCACGTATAACGAGCTAGATTTACCCATCCCTTATGATGGGACTCAAGAGAATACTAATAGATATAGGCCAATATTTTCTCATTTTTGATTTATAAAAAAAATTTATGTTTGATACCTCTAACTGGTCGGGATTTTATAAATTGGAATAGGAATACTAGGGACTACAAAAAGGACTTAAATGATAGAGAAGGAGAAACTAATGTGTATTGCACGATACAGCCAATACTAAAGTGGGCAGTGGTTGGTGCTTCTTTTCATAGGAAATCCAGAAACTATCAAAATAAAAAAGCTCAAATAGAAGAAGATGCTAAACAAACCATTAGATGGGCTTAGATATAGGAATGGACATCAAGTCAGTGTTGACAATATCCGACTAATCAAAATCGGACTCTCTAATAGCAATATTTTCCGACACCATGGCAAAATCATAATATGTCGTTGTATTGATAATATATTATAATATATCTGTCAATATTTCCATATCAGGTCACAATTTGTAAAATATTTTGTTGGCTTCCTCAACTGACAGTATCATCCAATATATTCGATACTGATAATATTTTTTGCTTCACAGTGGCTTAAAGCTGACTGTCTGTCTTCTATAGGAGATCTGGTTGCTTCATAGTACAAGTGGCAAATGCTTACACTTCTTTCAAAGCAAATTAATTTAAATAAGATCATGAAGCTTTTTTCCCTCTTTCTGATAAATGACCCAACACAATGAGCAAGAAAGGTCATGCCATCCAAATACAGCATCGGTAATTAAGTAGTAACGGTAATATACCTATAGTCTTATTCATTGATGTAGATAACGAGATCACACTCTCAGTGGCGAATCACGTTCAAGGGGAGAGAATGAGAATAGTAAATGAAGAATCCTACAGGAAGACAGTAACATAGTATATCTGGATCTAGAAAATTTTCAAGAAAATAAAAAGTTCAGGAAAAATGTTTTCATGTGGAAAGTAAAATTTCATAAAATGAATAATTTTACTTAAATTTTTTACATTTAATATTTTTCATTTTAATTTTCCAAGCATCAAAACATTAATAATATTTTCCTCCAACTTTTTGTTATTTCTTACACATTTTTCTGGAACCAACCGGACCATAAGAGTTGTAATTTATTTATGTTTCTAAAACTAATTTTTTAATTACAAAAGCTATGATGATAAAAAGATTAAGGGAAAACAAAACGTTGGACTGAGCCACAAGGAAGAGCAGTTTCTAAACCATAAAAAGGGCCCACTTTTCTTATTTTCCCTACTGCATGTAGCCTCAATTCCAAAGTTTCAGCGTTTTCCAAAAAGTAATACTAATTATACTATAAGTTTAAAACAATTTTATCCAAATAAATTTGGTGGGCCTACTCAACAGGAAAAAAAATAATAAAAAAGGAAGACCACTTAACAAGAGTTAAGTCATACGTTTTTTTTTACAGAATTTTCGTAAACTTTCTTCCCCTTCTGCTGCTGAAGAAGTTTCGGGGTTTTTCTTACCCTGCCATTTTGTACAGCTATCAAAGTTGATATAATCACCTAATGTTTGTCACCATTCTCGAAAAAAAACAAAAAAGTCTTAAATTTTATTAAATGGCATTGACTATATAAATTCACTTATAATAGTCTACTTAATTTAGTGTAATATCTCCCAAAAAGTAAAATTAATTTAAAATCAATTTTTATCACCTCACTCATATGTTTTTAAAGTCTACATCTTCTTTTCTTTTTTACAACTATAACTAACTCACGTTTTCTAACAAGTGCTTTATTTGGTCTATGTTTAAGTGTCTAAGTCACCATTTATTTCAATCCACTGTGATATCTTCTATAAATATAATTTCCAAAATTTTTCAGTTATCATCATTTTTTATTTTATCTTTTAACGTAGCCCACTCATTCATCTTAGTATTATCATCTCTGTAATACTTATTAAACATTCAAGAAAAAATGAGAAAATATGTTCTTTGAAAGTCTCTTCCCTCTTCCAAACATAGTTTCTCCACCTCATTAGGACTCCGATAAGTCAAGTGAAAATCCAAATTGCATGTTTTTAGAGGCATAAAACTCGAGATGTCATAATTATTTGATATACTATATAAATGCTTGAGAACATGCACACGGGAAAGAACCCAAACAAAAACAAAAATCTTGGCCAGCAACTAACCTTACATATAGGTCTGTGTGGATCACGTAGATTGACCAGTAAGTTGTCGCTTTTCAGGTCGAAGTGGACTATGTTTTTTGAGTGCAAGTACTCCATCCCAAATGCCACATCCATGGCAATCAAGAGCCGCTTCCGCTTTTCGAGAATTCTAGCAAATAATAGGCGATGTGTTAAAATTTTCAATGTGACACCCTTTTTTCTTGATGCTTGGAAAAGGAATAAATTATTCGTTCACAATGGTCCAAAGCATGGAATGAAATATCGGTCAATATTTAAAGAGAAGCCAGGAGAATCCTAAAAGGAATATATGATTCATAAATGATAGTTCAAAGAATAAAATGAAACATCAACCAATATATTAAGAAAAAAACCAAGAGAACAAAAAAGAAGACTCTATTGTTGTACATGATGATTCAAACTATGAAATGAAAAATCATCCAATATTATAAGAAAAAAATATATGACTGTCCAAAGCATGGAAAGAAATATCGGTATGAAATAAAATATCAATCAATATTTTGTGAGAAAATTAGGAAAACATAAGGCAGACTCGCACTGCCATGCATGATGATTTAAACCATGAAATGAAATATCACCCAATATTATGAGAGAAAACCAGTAGAATCCAAAAAGGATTATATGATTACTAGAAGATGGTCCAAAGCAGGAAATGAAATATTAGTCGATATTTTGAGAGAAACATAGGAGAATAAAAAACATACAAGACAAACATGATGATTCAAAGCATGGTATAAAATAACGTAGGATGTTATGAGAGAAAACCAGGAAATTCACAGGAAGGATCATATGATTAATTTACAATGTTCCAAAGCTTGAAAAGAAACCCCTGCAACAAGCCTTGATGCAAATATTTCTCGATACCACAATAAAATTGCAATAAGCCGCCATTTCAGTGATATATATCAGTCGATATCTATCTGGAATTGCCAAAGACAAAAAAATACATCCGATACATCTGAGACTGATACATATTACCCGATACTGCCACAACTGATACAGATATTTCTATTTATGGACTTTGAAGAACCAAGAGAACAAAATACCGTTCATTCTTCTGCAAAGCATTTCTGAGAGAGCCGTTAACCATGTACTCAGTTACAGTAGCCACCGAACCTCCTGGACCATCCAGCACAACACCATAGAAAGCAACCACATTTGGATGGTGTAAGTCAGCAAGTTTAATCGCCTCATTCCAGAAGTCATCTCTCTGGGACAAAAACCATAGAATAACAAGAATTAAAATGCAAAACATGTTGAAAATCTTGATGTTATGGAAAATAATGAAAAAAAAAAAAAACTAACCATTCGTTCCTGCTCAGAAGGCTTCCCAGAGAAGCACCTATCGTTGATCCGTTTGATGGCAACATCAGTGCCCCTCCACTTTCCGTGATAAACAGTACCAAAGGTGCCGGAACCCAATTCGCGCAACTCTTCAAGATCACTGTTCTTAATAATCTGCCGGTAGAAAATTAGATAGCTTTGATTAATAGGGCAATTAGTATGATTCACAAAAATCTAGTATGAATTTACAACTCTTTTAACCTGCAAGCGACCAATGCCATCGGATAGTGGCAAGCCAAAATTTAACTTTTCGGGTTTGATATTCATGCCCCCCTGAAATTAAGGGAAGAAAATGATGGCATGTAAGAGCAAACATCAAAATAAGTTACAACTAATTTCTGTTTCCTTAATCTTTTTTTTTTCCCCTTTTTTTTGGGAGGTGGGGGGGTTGACAAGTGAAACATGCCATGCACACACCAGGGTTATTAAAGGCACCAGGAGCTAAGGTATAGAGACTCCATACTATCTGAGGTGCTAGATGCTATGCGAGACACTCGCCAAAGACAAGTGAGACACTAATTAAAATATAAATATATCTACAAGTCGTGTAGAAAAATATTAATCAAGATTTAAACAATCAAATATTATAATAAATATACATATATAAATATTAATCAAGATTCAAACAAAAACATTAGTTTGCAATATGTAACTTCTAGCATATGCATAGTCCTTAGATGCCCTAATTCGAATCATCAACAAAATCCACTACATTATCCTCATTACCGTTATCATCATCAAATAAGCCATCAACAAATTCATCACAACATTTGCAGTGATCAATCTCTTCCTTTATTCCCTTTGAATCGCCCTCCTCCTCCTCTACTCAAACTGCTTTTACACCTCCTCTCTAGAACTCAAAACCCTTACATTCGCACAAGATTTGCTATTGATGGCCTTAACCAACTGCAAAGATGATGAAGATTGTGATTTTGTGTAATGTGAATGAAACAACAAAGAGAAGGGGGTTGTGTTGTACGGATTATGGTGATGAAAGGATAAATGCATTCAAAAGAAATATAAAATTGTAAATTTTTAAAAAAGGTTATGGATATTTTAGGAAAATAAACAAAAACATTTCTTTAAAAAAAGCAGGCATATGAGCGCATGGTAGCTTTGTTTAAGGTGTTAGCTTGCCATTTTGCCTCACCCAGGCATGGTTTGATCACCCGTGCCTTGCCTTGCCCAGCGCCCAATGACTTTAACAACATTGGCAAAAACCATAGAGAGAGAGGGAAAAATGGAAAAGGAGAGGGGATTTTAACCAGCTCCAACTTAGCTTGCATTGCTGCAACGTTGTCATTTTGCAGTTCTTTATCATAACTCGGATCAGAAACTGCTAGATTCTTCTCATATGAAGACAAATCTGCATTAGAAGGGCCAGATGATTGGAGAACAGAAGCTGCTACTCCTTCAGCAGTTGCCTGAAGTTCTTGCTTGATGAGATCCTCTGATGAAACTTCAACCAGAAAACACAGAAAAAGTTAATTCCCACCAAGGAAAAAAAAAAGAGATAAAGAATAGGATGAGAACTATCCGGATCCATTTGGATTGCGGAATCACAATTGAAATTTAAAAATGTAAATTTTATTTCAATTCTGTTAGAATTGAAATTGAATAGAATTCTAATTCTACTATTTGGGTTATACAAGATATTTTATCAAATAGGTCTTGTTTTATCAGATTTTATTATATCTAACTGATAGACAAAATTCTAATATTGGAATTACAATTACTTATTTTATATTTAAAAATTACAAATAACTATCCTACACTGTTTTTTAATTCCAAGGAATTGGAATATGAAAATTGGATTCTAATTCTACATGATGCCAAACAACCGAATTGGAATTAGGCCTAAAATTTTAATTCCAATGACCAATTCTGTTGTCCAAACAAAGCCTCAATGTCTTTTATACTAAGATTCTCACTTTTCGATGTCTTGTAGACTAGATTTATCCTTTTAAATCGGTGACAAAAGAAAAAAACAAAAGGGAAAAAGCTTCCAACCTTTGCCAGATTGAGCTTGCTCCGAACTGTAGTCCCTGTTGACAATGGCTGTTGGAAGGTTAACTAAATCACCAAAAGGCTCTTCAGTATTTGACTCTGCAACATGACCCGATCGATTTTGAAGATAAGCATCTCTTGTACCGGAAGCTTCCTTCCTCATAGTAATTTTACTGGGTCTAGGAGGAGGAAAATGAGAGTCGTGCCGGAAGTTCCAAGGATCCTGATCACTAAATAGTGAGTTCGATGAATCGATTATATCTCCACCCCAGTTTGGTGGAGACATTGAAGGTTGAACAATGGCGTTCGTTGTTAAGCTCTCTAAACCAGCAACCACCTGCTGAAATCTTGCACCATCATCCCTCCGATCACTAGCTGGAGAGACTCTATCGACCATATGAACGGCGGAATCAACACCTGTGATTGCAGGATTTCCATCTATATGCTGTCCTACATACTTTGGTAGTGGATTCGCTCCTAGGATTCTAAAAAAGGGGGTCTGTGCCACCTCATGATTTGTTTCAGGAATCAACAGGTGTGATTTGTGATCGAAAATGTCATCTTTTCTGGGTTGATCAATGGGTGACTCACTCTTTTCCCTATTGGATAGAATTTCAGGCGGGCTTACCTGGAGATGCCCCATCGCCCCATCAATGGCTCTAATATCAAGAAACTCTGGCGCTTCAAGAGGTACACTGCCAATAGCAACATGGTCATCATTAGCAGGTCTGGTCACCGAGGTCTCTTGTTTAACATGGCTTAACGGTGGAAGAAAATGCCGTTGGATATCATCTTCTGAACAAGATAAGGGAATATTGCCCTTAGCCAAACCATAGGGAGTATGAAGATCACCTGGTAACCCTGTAACATCCTGAGGGGCCAATAACTTGGGTTGCTCAGGGTTATTAGCAATGTTGGAAGCAAATATGTTAATTTCATGCTGTGCCTCCAGATTCTGGGGTACCCCAAAAATATCAGCTTGAGATGTCCCGACCCGCGTCCCGGTTCCAGCAGTTTGTCTTTCAAGAGTGCCTTCTTCCAAGGGCCCACTCAAAACAACCTTGCTTCCTTGATGGATTCTGGAAGTGTCATCCACACAAAGACTTCTGTATGCAGGGATTGAATCAGATGCAGCAGCTGAACCACTATCTCTCGGGTCTTGAATCACATTATCCGAATGTACATGAGGCAATTGTTTCTGACACAAATAACAGTCCCCCATCATCATTGTCTTTTCATGTAATAATATTGGTTGTTGAGGCATCCATCCCTGACAAAAGGGGGCGTAGCTTCCTCCTGCACCAGCAGGGGGGACTCGAGCCTGGTATGCATTGTAACTCGGGTCAGCAGGAACTGCAACAACCTGTTGCATCAATGGATTTATCATATTTGGATCAATACTAAAATGAGAAGACGGCCGAGTCACTGCCATATGCACAAAGCCGGGAGCTTTATTATGGTATTGTGGTTCAACGAGTACCGGACCGGTGGTTGCTACCACCGGAGGATTTGCATATACCACTTGAGAAGGAAGCTTCTGATAATCAGTGCAGTTCATAGCGTCTTGGTGAGGATCCACATAACCCGGCAAATATGCAGAAGGTGGAGGAGGAAATTTCACACCAGGTTGCTGCAAATCGTATGCTGATGGTTGTTGCTGTAAGGGAAAGGGAATAGTTCTCTCCATTTCAATCTCAGGGTGCAAAATGTTCTTGAAGCTATTGGCATTAGAAGCAGAGTAATCACTTTTTGGGGATAAAATGCTAACAGATGATGGGACAGTAATGTCTTGACTGAGCAAAGAGGAGTCGATTGCCTCGGTCCCACTCATATCAGAATTCTGAGTTGAAGTTGCACTTGCTATACTTTCTTTCCTCGTAATAGCACCCCCGACTCCTTCCACGATCCCGTTTACTGCATCAACATATCTCTGCCCACTATCTTGTAAATCCACGAATTCCACCATAGCTGAAGAGTCAAGCTCCGATGCAGAAAACAGAAAAACTCTAAGCTTAGCAGATCCATCGGAAGATCTCTCGACCAACTTCTCATACTCCTCCATCATATTCTCAAGATCGTCTGGGCACGAAACTGAAACAAGGGCATCGAGATCCTCATCGGGAAGCTGATATTTTATGACCACTGGCTGCCCATGTGTATCAGCCATCTTCTGAACCAACTCACCAAAACTCACATCTCTTCTAACACTAATGATCCGTGTTTGACCTCCAACATACCTCAACGTCCCGTCGCTAGGTCGAGGAAGTATTTTACCACCCAAACTACACAGAAACTTAACCTTCTTCGCCAATACTGAATCCTCCCCTCCATCATCACTTGCCTGATCAGTGGTATTGCCACTAACTGGTATCCTTAAATTTGGACTATGAGCATAGCCTGATGAGCTGATGCCAGGGGCAAGCACGCCTACACATGCCGGCATAGGTGGGCCCCATGCAGGGGCAGCAGGAGCCTGAACGAGATTGGAACCGGGATTTGCAAACCCTAAACCTCCAAACCCAGCATCAGACGAAGTCACCGTGTAGTAAACGGGCATCGCCGGAGGGCTGCTAATGTCACTGCGAGATGGGATATGGTAAAACCCTTCAGGTGACCGACCCAAAGTGGTCACAGGAGCAGTGCGGGTTTCCTCAGCATTGACTCTAGCTGTGTTTAATGGTCTAAGATCTTTTGGTATCAAGTTCTGATCAAAGGCCATCTATATGAGCTGTAGATTTAAACGAATTAGCTACCAATTGACCCAAATCACAGACACAAAATTAGGGTTTTCAATTTGGGAGTTTCCTTTTCACTCCACTATTCATACCACTACCAACAGCACAGCTCAGATTGAACAATATAAAACCTATTCACAATGTTTCTTTAAGCAAACATACCGAATCAAACAACAACGAGAATTAATAGGGAAGGGAGAATAAAACACCCAAATCGAGATGAGAAGGAAGTGAAGAACGAGATACGAATCGAGTCGGCGATGTTTCGACGAATTAGACACAGGCAGCGGTGCTCGAGTCCTCTCCTCCTGTTCTCACTCACTCTATCCCGTATCTTCCCTCGATGATATTCCTCGAAAAGAGTAATTTCCTCAGGAATGTGACGAGCCAGTAAGGGGAAAAGACATACAAATCGAGAGTGAACGACTTTATATAGAAATTGAGACTAGGTTACTCCCAAGCTCTTTGGTAACCGAAATTGACTGAGAACGACCGCATAGATCGATAAGGGTGTGGGCCTTCCATTTGTTTTTCTTCAGAATTAAGGTACAAAAATGGCGGATGGATGGAGGATGGATCGGGCTGTGGCACGTGGACAGCCTTCATGCACGGCGGCCGGCATACGTGGGGCCGAGGGATCCTACTTCCCCTAATTTGAACCGTTGGTTAAAATTAACGGCCTAGATTTATTGTTTAATTTTAAAAATAAATTCAATATATGGAACAAAATCTGACCGTCGATTTAAACCATAAATCAAATGATGTAAATTAAAAAGATGTGTAATAATCTAGGCCATCAATTTTGATATAAACCAACGACTGAGATTCTATTTTGAAATCAAACAAAATGTTCATTGTAGATTTTGTTTGTTTGAAGATGCTCAGATGAAAACGAATGAGAAATGTTATGCGACAAAATGTAGTTTTCATGACATTTTCATGTTTATTTATTTATTGATTAATATTATTGTATTGTATGAGCAAATTGGGTTGGTTGTGTCGTGTTCCAAATTTGAGGTCTGATTAAATTAATTTTTATTTCATAATTTCAAAAATTTATTTATTTATCCACCGGCCAAAACCTAAATAAAAATATCGTGGCACGAATCTAAAAATGACAAATATTGACAAATGATCAGATATAAAATAATCAATCCAATCACAAGACTTAAATTATCATACCCAAAAGTGATTTCAAATACTAACTCATATTTAATCTCGAAACATATATAAAGAGAGACATCCACATTTGACGCGTCCTTGGATTTGGGTTGTTGTACGGGTTAGAAAGTTGCTCAATTTTTTACGTCGGGTCAAATTAGAGCCGATTCGATTTCTTTCTTTTTGAACCTGAATTCTATACAATACAATTAAAAATAAGATGGTAGAAAATTGACAAAACTCACTCCCCGATATATCATCCGATACTCAAATCAGATATTTTTTTGATAGAATAGAAAGATACGATGATATAAGAAGATATATGGATGTATGTAGTGGAAGATTGAGTGTACGTGTATACCTGATTAAGGGGCGATTTAGAGGTGTGCCTAGTTGAGGAGCGGCTATTGGACGGAGGATTATAAGGTATCAGTTTCTAAAACAGAGTAAATTTCAGTAATTAAATTAATACAATTAATATAATAGGGTAAGTAGATTTGGGTGTCTTGACGCCTAATCGAAATGATTGAAAGAGAGTTCGGTAAACAAAACTGTTAACAAGCAAGCTGGGAGAAAAGAAAATGTCCGATCAATGCACTGTTGACCGACTAAAAATGAGAGGAGAATTATCCAGTTAACGGCCCGTTGACCAGCTAAATGCACAAATCACTCGGACAAGCAAAGGTATCCTGTTGCCAAAATTTCGGTCAACGTATTGACCGGTAATTATGCCATTTTTCCCGAATGGCAGGCTTGCATGAGATGGCCGAAATGCGTTTGAAGGAGAATCACCGGTGTGCGTCTGTAAGGAAAAAATGCCGGTTTGCATGAAATTACAGGTATGCAAATTGCCAGTATACAAAATAATAAATATCCTGTGAATAAAATGGCCGGTAGGAACTTTGAGAAGAAAATATTGGAATGCTTTGAGGAAAATTACCGGTTGAAACTACCGGTATGGTTTATGAGGAAAAGGATTGGTTGCAAATATCGGTATAATATAATTAGCCAGTTTAGTGTAAAATGTTGGTATGGAACCAAATGGAATGAATAAAAATACTCGGAATGAACAATTTGCCCAGTAGGCGTGATTTACCGGCATAAAACAAAATAAACAGGCATAAATGAAAATGCCAGCATAAAAATGACCGGTATGGTTTAAAGAGGCAAAATTGGCAGGGATGTGGTTTTGACTGATGATAGAGAAGTGAATGGTATGAAATTACTGGAATAACTATAGGTAAAATACCGGTATGGGTTTCAAGAAAAATGACCAGTATAAATTGGGCAAAGTAACCGATTGGCCAAAACACTCAGATTGATGAAAAATGACGGAAATGTGCATTTTGCCGGTTTGGTACAATGATATGGTGCTAAATGACGAGGATGCATTGAGAAGAAATATCAGTACACTTTTTGGTAAAAATGACCGGTCGCAAAATGCCAGCTTGAAGTTTAAGGGAAAAACGGCCGGATAGCCAAAATATTTGGTATGGTACAAAATGTCGGGATGCACAATTTGCCCGGTTTGGAGCAAAATACCGATATGTAAAATAACTAGTATACATTGTAAGAAAAATGACCGGTTTGAATGTATGCTAAAATGACCGGTATGAATTAAGAAAAAATGACCGTTTGCCAGTACCAAGGTAAAATTACCGGTATGGATTGGGATGAAAGAAATGATCGATTTGCATGGATTTTGCCGGTATGGCAAAATTGCTAGTTTCATGAATCTTACCGGTATGGAACAAGTGGCCGGTATGCTAAAAATGCCGGTATAGTATTGCCGGTATGCGCAGTGTAGCCAAAATTACCAATATAGGACAATTTGCCGATATGGAGCAAATTACAGGTATGGGTAAATGCGAAAAAATGCCGGAATAAAGAAAATTGCCGGTATGGGTAAAATACGGGATGAATAAAGTAAAATACTGGGGTAAGAAAGAAATGTTGGAAACGCTACTCCACCAGCATTGGTAAAAATTGTCCGAAAATTCTAGAGTCTTTCAAATCTGAGAAAGCTCCTGAGAATTCTAGAATTTTCTAGAAGAGGAAGAGCTGTGCCTATAAATAGGATGAGGAAGAAGGAAGCAAGGGCACGGCAGCAAAGCAGGGAAGCGGAGGAGAAAAAGAGAGGAAGGGGTCCAGCAATGTCACAGTAAGGGAAGTT
>JAODPA010014361.1:0-13352 GCA_025585075.1 Nepenthes mirabilis
TGTTTTCTTTATGAAGACCCTATACTCTCATTTTTGGATCATTGATGATTGATGATTGATGAATAAATGTTTGAGAAATTGATTGCAATTGAGCAATTGTGACTTCCTTTCCCTTCTCTCCCTTGGTGTCTTTTCCTTCTTGTCTCTGCCCCTCTAGTTTTTGTTCTTATCTCTACCCCTCTATAGCTCTTCTCTCTACTTTTCCCCTCCTCCCTACATCAGAATGACAACAACTTCTTGGTAATGAGGTATGGGCTCCTCGCTGTTTTCTTTACCATGGTCACATGGAAAATAAGCTATAATATGGCCATTGGCAACAATCCAAACTTATATGCCACTTCTCAAACCCACTCCAATTTTTGAATTATCCTAGCAACTCTAGGACAATTTGACGTTAAATCTCTTCTTCAAAGACCTTTGTAGGTAAAGTTTCAAATTGAAATATACAATCTCCCCGGGCTCAAAGATGATATCGGTCTCCCTTTGGTCATAATACTTCTTCATCCTCTCTTAGACTCACAGAAGTTCCCTTCTGATTTTCTCTAGGTCTCATCATGGGCCACCAATTTGCACTCCACCTCTTTATTTCAAGTCATCCCTTTCTCATAGGTGCAGAACACTGTGGGTGGAATGCCATACTCAAACTCAAACAAGCTTCACTTTGTTGACACGTGATGAGTCATGTTGTATCAATACTTTGCCTATGTAATAAACTCCTTCCAATATGTTTGCTCCTTGGGATAATTGCTCCTCAGATACTACTCAAGCATCCGATTCACCACCTTCATTTGCCTATTAATCTATGGTTGGCAGGAAAAGATTGCCTTCAATTTGATCCCTTGCAACTCAAAAAGCTTCGACCAAAAGGTGATCATGAATAATTCACCTCGGTCAGTCACAATAAATCTAGGAATAATGTGCAGCTTCACAACATGGTCCTAAAATGCATTAGCCACACTACTAGACCTGAAGGGGTTCTTTAGAGGGATGAAGTCAGCTCCCCTGCTAAGCCAATCTGCTACTACCAATATGGTTTAAATCCCTAGCTATTTAGTAGGCCTTCGATGAAATCTATTGTTAAATCCTTTGAGGGATCAACAATGGTAGCAACAATCCCATAGGTGTACACCGATTGTATTTTATCTTTTGAAAGGTGTCAAATTAGGCGACTAGCTTCCTTCATCCCCTTTTAAACCTTCCCAATGAAAGAGGTGCCTCACTTGAATGTGTGTCCTTAACCACCCCCAAGTGACCACCCTCCTTGCTGTTGTGAAAATGAGCAGGGATGTTTTTCTTAGTATTGACACACTCGGAATGTACACAAATTTTTTAGCAGATCGATTTGTCCTTCCTTTTATAGTTGCTCACTCCATCCTCCCAGTCATATAGTTTCATGTAAATCACTTGGGCTTTGGCATCATTTTTCATGGCTTCCCTTACATATATGCCATTCGGATCCTCTAATGGTCAATAAGTTGCTCAGCTCTAGGGCTTTATACAAACACCATAGCGTCAAGTTGCCCTCCTTACGAGATAAGGCAACCGCAACTTTGTTTTCCTATCCCAATTGGTAAACAATATTGTATTCAAACCCGAGAAGCTTGATGGGAAATTTCTTTTATTCCTGTGTCACTATTTTCCACTCCAACAAATGCCACAAAACTTGCTGATTGGTGATGGTGGTGAATCGTCTCACCAGTAAATATGGCCTCCACACCTTGATTACATACACTATGTCCAACAACACTCTCGTATAAGTGCTCCAACATTGAGGTTAGGGGTCTTATGATTGTTTGGTAGTTCTTTACAAACCATCTATGGTATCAAATCAACCCTAGAAATCCTCTTAGGGCAAACACATCCTCGGGCAAGGGCGAATCAACCATAGCTTCAATCTTCCATGCATCCACCTTCATTCCTTGCCCTGAGATGATGTGAACTAAGCACACCACCTCCTCCTTTTGCACAAAGTCACACTACATTTTTATAAAAAAATTGTGCTCACATCAATGTAGACCTCAAAGGACTTTTCAAATTTTGATAACACTATCCAGCGCATTTTTCATGCCCTTTTTCAACTCCTCAAACACCTTCCTCACTTCATTGGTCCACTTGAAGCCGTCTTTCTTCTACATTGAGGTCAAGGGCCTTTCAATCATTTGGTAGTTGTTTATAAACCGTCTATAATACCTAACCAACCCCAGGAATCTTCTTAGGGAACACATACTTAGGCAATGGGCCAATTCACCATAGTTTCGATCTTCCTTGGATCCATCTTCACTCCTCCCAAGATGATGTGACCCAAGTACTCCACCTCCAATTCCACAAAGTCACATTCAGACATTTAAAAAAATTATGCTCACATCAATGTTGACCTCAAAAGGCTTTTCAAAAATTCATGACACTAACACTGACATATTAGTCATGGGCCTTTCCAACTTCTCAAATCCCTTCCTCACTTCATCCATCCACTCCAAGACATCTTTCTTCAAGGTCAAAGGCTTTGTGATCGTTCCATAATTCTTTAGGTACTGTCAGTCATCCCAAAGAATCTTCTTAGGGTAGGCACATGTTTAGGCAAAGGCCAACCCACCTTTAGCTTCGATTTTCAAGCATTCACCTTCATTCCTTCCCCTGAGATTATATAACCTAAACACTTTGCCTCCTTTTGCATAAGCCAAACTTGACATGTATCCCAATCTTAATTCCACTTAAGATTTGTTTTATGAGTCATATTAATTTGCTAAACACCACCATATGCCATAGTATCATAGAGTTAATAAACAAATATTGCTCTGTTTAACTTAATTAAATTTACCATTAACTTGTTCCAATTTCATCTAAGTTGAGACTTAGTTATTTTATTATATTTTTTGATAAATATTCACGAATTATCTAGTTATATTGAATGAAAAATAATTTTGATTTATTTTTTCCATTTTATGTGCATCAGTAATGAAAATAAGAATTAGTTTTCTAATTCTATCTATAGTATGCGAAGTGATAATACACGCCAAGTACTTTTCGTACTCCATTTGATTCATTTATGTCTAAACATGGGATTTTACAACAGTTACCTTGTCCCTATACATCGAACAAATTAGTAGTACATAGTAAGAATAAAAACGTTGTTGGAGCCCTCATGCTTCAAACAAGAGTACCCAAAATATTTTGGAGTGAGGATTGTTGATTGCTTTTTATCTTATTAAATGCATGCCTTCGGCTATACTTAGAAGATTCTAGATAAGGTTTTATTTCTGAGCTTGTTGGGCAAACCATTACGTTATCTACCCCTAGAAATTTTTGATTATGCATTCTATGTTTGAGACACGAGACCTTAGGTGACTAAACTTGATGCCAAGTCACTGAGGTGTGTTTTCCATTGGTATGTCCAAAATTATAAAGGGTATCGATGTTTCTTATCGAATTTGAGTCAATTTCTAGTGTTGTGTGATGCTACGTTTTTGGAACACATTCCTTTTGATTCCAAAGTGTCTTCTTCTTCCAAAGCATCAACTATTTTTCATACACATGGTGGCATTCCTGTCTATGAGGTTACTCACAAAGTCATGCCTTAGACTCCTATGACATCTTGCCCTTCTATTATTCATATGTCATACCTATGTCTGTGGTCCTCGTCAAGTGTTTGGCCACTCCTTAGTAGCAACGCTTGAGCCGGTCATGATAGAGCCGCTCCCCCATTAACATATGTTGTGGTTTCTAATCCAACGTATGATTTGTACCTTCCAATTGCATTGCATAAGGGTTGTCATGGACGCCCTTAATATCAATTGTACGCTACCATATCATATACCAATGTTTAATCTTCTTAGTGCACCTTTGTATGTGAATTGGACTCTCTTACTATGCCCTATTTCATTACAAAAGCTATGTCTTATCCCAATTGGTGAGCAATTATGGAGGAGACGAATGAGGTTAAGCAGAATAAACCTTGGGATCTAGTCCCCATAACTTATCGAAGAAATCTATCTACTGTAAATGGGTCTATACTTTACAAGTTAATTAGATGCTTCTCTAGCTCAACTTTTAGTCTAAATGGTGGCTAAGGGGCATGTTCAGGCATGAAATGGAATATACTGTTACTTTTTTACATGTAGCCAAGTCAACTTATGTTCAGTGCCTTTGACTACTACTTATTCTTGGCCATTACACAATTAAATGTTAAGAATGATTTTTTGCATGTCAACTTTCAAGAAGAGGTTTTCTAGGGCAACTGGATGGATTTCTTACTGAGGGAGAATCTAGCTATATTTGCTTGCTGAAAAAGTCATTATATGGTTCAACTAGTCCCTGCTTTAGTTAGGTAGTTCACTAAAATTATGCAAGAGTTTAGGCTCTCTTTGGAGTAATGGTCATAAGTGCTCTATATCCTAGTGTTGGTGTAGTCTTGTTGGGTGTGCGGTTGATAATGTGATTACTGCGATTATTATATTGACATTACTCATCTTTTTTTAGAGTAGGTTTCAAACAAAAGATTTGGGGATCTTGCAATATTTTGTCGGTATTTAAGTTACTAGAGGCCATCAAGCCATCTTCCTTTGATCAAGGAAATATATCTTAGATTTGATTCAATATATAGATACATTGGGTGCAAAGACCAATGATGCTCCCATAGATCCAACAAGGAAATTATCTCCAAGTGAAGAGGAAATGAATCAGAAGGGAATTGGCAATTAGTCGATAAACATAATTATCTTGCTATGACCTGATTTGATATTGATGTTTTGATAAGCATTGTAAGTCAGTTAATGTCCAATCCTTGTATCCCATATTTGGAGGTTATGATATATATTCTAAAATATTTTAAAGGTAAACTAAGGCAAGGTTTAATTTACAGTAGGCTAGGTCAATTCATGGGATTTTTTTATGAAGTTGATAAATCAAGGTCAAATTTATAAGGTTTTTTATGCTAACTTGGCTAGGTCAATTCAAAATTAGTAAAACGGGAGTAGGCTCGAGAAGGATTAAAGACTAATTCTCAATCCCCTAAAGATAGAAAGAAGGTTACACAACAATGATGCCTATAAAAGAAAGGTCATGAAAAGCAACACATATGAACAAAAAGAAAGGCTTTTTTATGGGTTTTATCTAGCGTACATGAGGTTCTTTTCGATTGGAGTCTATTGCTACCTGGATCAATTAGCCTATTCTAGGAAACCCTCACATTGTACACCTTCAACCGGCGCTAAAGCCTTTCTATAGAGCAATTCCAGCGTATAATCACAAGTCCAAAATAAGATATTGTATTTTTGTTTGGGCAAACCTCATTCCATGGATCAGAAATAGAAGGGGGCTGCAAGGTTCAATGCTAAATTAGAGTACCATGTGTTGATAGGTTATATGTGAGGTGATGTGGATTCAATGGTTACTAGAAGCACTTGGATGTAAGAGTTGTGCACTTTCTTGATTATGACATTCACATTGCACTAAAGTCAAGATTTCATGATCGCACAAAACATATAGAAGTGAATCACTATTTTGTTCATAAGAAGGTCCAATAGGGCTTAATTCACAACAAACATATGAAGAGTGAAGATTAGCTAGCATACATTCTTACCAAGTATTTAACAAGAGTTCAAGTCAAATATATTTGTAGTAAGCTAGACATGATTAACATCTATACTCTAGGTAGAAGGTACATTAAAAATCTATATAATTATGTGTAAAGTAATATTAGAAATTAAAGTACGTATTTATTTGCAAGGGTATATTAGTCATTGTAGTATATTTAGATGTATATGAAGGCAAGTGCATACACCAAAACCTATCATTGTTGTATATTTAAATACATATAAATACAAGTCTATACACCAAAAACCTGATTGTGTGGCTTTCTATATTTAGCCACCTCTCTCTCTTTCTCCACTTATCTTCTACATTATTGGGGGACATGGATTTATTCATTGGAAGTCAGTCCTAAATTGTTTTCTATTTTCCCTACTTTCTAAGCAAAGAACCACAACAATACAACATTCATGTTTGTGTTTTATGGAGCTATAATGAAAAAAAAATCATTTTCTCCCTTTCATTTATTTATGTCCACACAAGGAATCTCACACAAATCTTCTTGCTTTCATACTCCAAAACAATAAGGGAGTTCTTGAGTGGAAGCATTGTCATCTTATAGAGAATACTAACACATTAGTTCTTCATATGAACTTCCTTTCTCATTCTAGGACGATGTTGTCCATCTGCCCATTATTTGATTAATCGCATCCTTCATCACAACTTCTTGAGCAAATTTGCATTTCCATTCTTTTCCTTCGTGACACTCTTTACATTTTACATCATGTGTCTTTAGAAGTGTATACTTTGTGCATAAGCTTTCTCTTGATCATGATAGATTAAGTCCTTGCAGTATCAAATGTGTCTTTCTAGGTTGCCCATCATAAGAGGGGATACTAGTGCTATTCTTCTCAACTGCAAAAACAAAAAATTGGACCAATTTATATTTTTATCTTTTCCAAATTTATCCCATATTTTTCTTCTCCTTCACTTTCGTCTAGCTATGCGTTTGAGGCTCTTCCTCTTCATGTTTCTCATTGTTCTCCTTTGTCTTCTCTATTCACATTTTCTTTAGTGAATGGTTCCACCCACTTAGGCAATCTAGATTTATAGGTATAAATGTCATGCCCTCACCCTCTTTCACAGGACACACCAGAAACATCTACTTTTCGGTCAATCTCTTACCATTACATTCTGTAATTGATGACCTATTCTGCTCACAAAAGCATTTGTCATTAAACTTATGACCTAATCCCTAACATAGTTTCTCATTATTTCTCATCACCCATCTATTCTTCTTTCATGCTTTTTAAAATGCTATCTCCATGCCCAAATTTATTAGGGAGGCCCTTGCCAATCCTAGCTGAAGTACAACTATGCTAGACGAAAGGCTAGCCCTACATACTAATGATACATAGGACTTGGCTGATCTTCCTCCTGCTAAGTCCACTATTTGTTCCCGTTTGATATATATTGTCAAGATTTCTCCTGATGGCACTTTTAGATTATCATAAGGCTCAGTGGAGGACAAGAGGTATACCTGGTTTATGGGCTTGATTTTGTAATACCTTCTCTTCGGTTGCTGAAATGTCTATAGTACATACATTTTTTGGATCTCTGCCATGTATGGTCAGCCCATATCTTAGATATCAAAAATGCATTCTTGAATAGTTATTTCCAAGAAGAGATTTATATGGAGCACGGTATAGTTGGTTTAGCATGGCAGCATTACCATGCAAGTGGGAGTAGTATGGTGTCGGTATAGTTGGCTTAGCAAGGCAGCATTACCATGCAAGTGGCAGTAGTATGGTGTCGATCATTTGGCCTTCCATTGGCAATTCAACTAGAAAGCTTCCATGTAACAAGTTCAAACAAAAAACCTAGGCACTTGTACTTCTTCGGAATTGAAGTCACAAGAGGTAAAATAAGGTGTTGACATATCCTCAAGGATTTGATTGACTTGGTACATAGTGAAATATTTCCTAGTTTTAAAACCAAGATTGGATATGCTAAAAACCTGACCATTAGTTTCAGAATAGTTCCTAAAGAGATTTCCTCCTTTTGTGCAATTTAGCCCTCGAAAGTGACCGCGATTGTATTCAATATTTTGTAAAGTATTTCTGACAGGAAAATAATCAAAAATCTTATTCAATGATACAGTATCAGAGAATAAGATTTGTCCCTTGGGTTAACCTCAATCTTCATTGCCAACAACGCACCGTAGGCCTTTGCAAAAAAAATTAAAACATTTACTACCTCCAAAACCTCAAACCCAACACAAACCAAGGTTGACCTACATATCCAAATCCCTTCCTATCACTTGAATGGGAAATATTATCTGGTTTGGTCTCAAGTTGTTGGAACAAAATTGAAAGGGAAAGGAAGGCTCAACCATTTGATTTGCCCCTGTACCAAGTAAATAGTACCCAAATTTTGCAACAGGTGTACATGGAAGAGTCTTCAATCATGTGATGGTTTTTGACTTGATGCAACCTGAGATTAACACAAATTCTATGTTTTTCACTACTACCAAAGATTTATGAGATACCGCCAAATGCATGATCTCCGAATTAAAATATGTAGCCTTGGTTTATAAAATTCAAACCAAGATTCATTCAACAAAACAAGGTACAATATCAGTTATAGACTATTACAATACCTTAAATGGTTTACGGCTTGAACTTGATTACTATCAAAGTATTAAGATGAAATGCATTAGGGAAGCTTCACTAATGCTAAATTTTGTAGAAGAAGAAAAAAATATAAGAATTCTTGGCTGGACTCAACATAGAGTTTGGCCAAATTTGAGTACCAGTGCCTGAGAACAAGGAGTTTCCTCCCTTCAATGCAGCTTTCTCCATCATTCAAGCAAAGGAGGGAAGGAGAACTGTGATGCCTGATTCCCCTACTATTGAAGGATCTGCCTTGACAATGACTAAGAAGCAGTCATCGGTCAACTTTAGTGATCAAATGAAATAACAAGAAAGCAGGGAATCATGCAAGCCATCAATTAATAAGGATGACCTTTGGTGATGGTGAACATTGGAGATATTGTAATCGGACATTGGCTTAACCTCAATGTTTGTGATGTATTACAGTGATTTTTATATTGAGATATTATCATGAGACAATGATCATTGGAGACAATGGAGGAAGAACAAGCCACAGTTGTAGACCAGGTTAGGGAGCACCACAATAATGGTATTAGAAAAAGAGATTTTGGGTTGCAGTGATGGTTCCATCAGCTGTCATTGACCAGGTTTGAATCGCCACAAAAGAAGTCTATATAGAGGCACCTCCTGGCTTTACCAAAGATTTCGGGATTAATTGTTTGCAAAGTGAAGAGAGGTATATAAACTTGAAACAATCCCCTAGAACATGATTTGGAAGATTCATCCATGCAATGAAAACAAATGATCCAAACAATCACAAAGATTACCATACACTCTTCATCAAGAAACCCAAAAATGGTAAGATCATCATCCTGATCATCTATACTAATGATATTATCGTAAACAGGGATAATCAAGATGAAATTGTGAAGCTTAAAAAGCGATTGGACAAAGAATTTGAAAAAAAAAAAAAACTAGGGAAGTTGCGTTGGCCAAAAATGCATTTATAAACTTCTATGGCTCAAGATTAATATAGAGGACTGAGGTATCAGGTGGGAAGGAAGTAGTAGACATACTGTGACAAGAAATCTGCAATTAATATAGCCTAGAATCTAGTACAGTGTGATCACACCAAACACGTAGAAGTGAATCAAGACATTATCAAAGAGAAACTAGATTATGGTCTAATATGCACTCATTACATCTCAACAAAATAATTGGCAAACATCCTCACAAAGGGCCTACCTGATCATTCATTCCAACGAATTAAAACCAAGCTGGGAATGGGCAACATTCACACACAAACTCAAGGAGTGTTGACACACTCTCAAGAATTTGATTGACTTGGTAAATGGGGAAATAATTCTTGGTTTCAAAACCAAGATTGTATAGCTATAATATAGTCGTTTCTTTCCCAAATGCAGTTGCTAAAAATCTAGCCGATAGTTTCAGAATATTCCTTTGAGAGATTTCCTCCCACCTTTTGCAAAATTTAGTTTCACAAACTTATATGCAAGTTTTTACCAAATGAGGGCAATGCAACTCTAGATCTAGGTTCATAAAAACGACTGGTTGGAAAGCTTAACTATTGCATAGTAATCATTGATTAAAATATCAATACCAGTATTGGTATCAGTTATAATCATATCAGTATCAGACATACGTATTAATATCAGATATACTGGATTAAAAAAATTCTTAAAATCATAAATTAGCAGGACCATATCAAGCAATATAGATAAAAACATATCGCGATATTAGAAAATATCAATATCATTGAGTCTCGATATCAATATATATTGGTTGATATACATTATATCAACTGATATTTCCATCCATGATAGTAATTCATCCAAATATACCATTTAGTGTAAGCATAGCTAATCAGTTCTTAGATTTTTCACCAAAAAGTTATTAGGCAACTATTACTAGTATTCCCAAGGACATGAAAGGATATACCACACGAATAGACACAGTGATGTTACAAAATATTCAAATTTTGACCTAGTAAGATCATCAACTGAATATCATTCTACATTAGAGTGTTGTGTTTATAAGTGGAAATTTTATATACTAGGAAAGAAAAAAAAAATGTGATAGCGTGCTCTAGTGTAGATCATACTACTGCTCCATAGCATTCACTACAAGTTAGTTAAATTGGATAAAAGGCTTACTCACATAAGTTAGAGCAGATTGTTTTTCACCAATGAAAATATTGTGAGCAATCAAGGTGCTCTTCACATTGCATCAATCCATGAATTTCATGATGGTACTATGAATATTAAAGTGGATTGTCATTTTGTACAAGAAAAGCTATTAACAAAGCAATCGCTACTTCACATCTAAGTTTGAGTGATCAGCTTGCTAATTTATTCAATTAGCCCTTAAAAGATCCTTGCACTGAATGCATTTGTAACAAGCTTGGCAGGTATGACATAAGCACCATCTTGGGAAAGAATGTTGTTGCTAAGAATGTTAAAAGGTATAAAATTAATTATTTATTGTAAATGCATATTTAGTGCCAAAAAGGACACCAAGTCATTTCTCCCAACTCTCTTTTCTCTGTTGTTTGATGGCCATTATAGTCATAATTACTTACATTTCTTTCAGTAATGAAGTTCTTGCCCCCTTTGTCATCCGTCAAGAGAATTCAAAGCAACTTTGGATCCATCTCCCTCTCCCACAAGAACCATGGATTGGATTGACAATGCTACGTAGAATAAGAATCGAACTCGTGTCAATATACCCAACTGTGACACTGCAATTCAACCTTGCCACCTGCACTACACTGACGCACTACACCTTTATATCTTAATTTTTACACTTCTGTCTTCTAACAAATTTTGTGATTTTTTGAATTTCATTGTGGTTTAGAATCTAACAGTATTAACAAACATTTTTTAAAAATGGATATGCAACAATTTGGATTCTTGGGAAATGCTCGACTACACAACACTTCTGTTGGTTGTGAAAATGCATCTTGAGAAATGGAAGTAAGAGAGTAAAGTTGAATTGACAAGAAAAGTCACTTTTAGAAAAGGTACTAAAGGAAGGCACTTGGGATCCCAAAAGGAGTAGCTACAAGATGTGGGGTGCTATGCCCAATAGCAATCGAAGAGTAGCCAAAGATATTTTAAGGAAATCAAAAGGGAGTGTATTAAGCTAGGAAAAAACATAGTGGTGCTATAAAGAGGTCCTGGAAAAAATAAAAGAGAATAGACATTGTTATTAGACATTATAGAAATATACAAAAAATGAGGATTTGAAGAGAGATAATATACTACAAAAAGGGAGAATAACACATTAGGGAAAATTCTAAAGCTGATGAAACTTTGTATGAGCGACTAAACAGGAGGGAGAAAATATGTCTTTAAAAGAGCTAAAGCAATGGATACGAGAACAAGACTTATCAATGATGGGAACAACGATTTGCAAATGAAGATACCAAAGAGAGATGGATGAGCTATTTCCATAACCGTTTTAGTGAAAGTAAGGAAAACGCCAGTGTTTGGGACTTTGGGAGCTCAGTAATTGATATAATTTTAAATTGATATTATTATCAGCATCTCATAGCAGAAAAGTTAAAGAAGCACTAAAGATATAGAAGATTGGGAAGATAATTTGACCATATGGTGTCGAAGGGGAGGCTTTGAGAAATGTATGGAGGATTGAGGGAGTTTTGAATTAGACTAGACTGTTTAACAAAATTCTAAGTAGCACAAAGATTCTTCATAAGTGGAGAAAGAGCAAATTGGTAACCCTTTCACAAGAACAAAAGGTACAAGTTGTCATCCACAGAAGTACTAAGTTAATAAGCCATATGATGAAATTAGGGAAAATAGTGATTTAAATGAAGCTAAGGTGAGATACAAGTATATTAAAGAACCTTCAATCCATACCAAGGGAAAGTTTACCATGGAATCTATTTCTTAGTTAAGGAGATTGATGGAGCGATTTCAACAAAGATAGAATGGCATTCATATGGTGCTATCGATTTGGAGCGAGCACATAATACAGCCCCACGCCAATAGATTAGTATAGAGAAGTAAGAGAAAAAGGAGCTCCCATTGCATACTTTAAAATCATAAGTGATATGTATAATGGAGAAATGATTTAAGAAAACAGACAGGGAAGACAAAGGGTTTTCCAATTAGAATTGTTTTGCACCAATAGTCGGCTTTAACCCCTATTTTTAACCCAGCAATATGGATGACAAAAGAGAAAGCCTTTGGAAAGAAAAGGTTTTAGAATTAGTAGAGGCAATATATAATATACAGAATAGAAGTATGCTAACAACAAAAGTAGACGATGGAGAGGCAAGGACAGAGGCCAAAGGCTACCAAAACAAATTATTTCAAATATTTTGTATGATCGAAATGGATATTATGAATTGAATTAAAGAAAACTAAATGACATGAAGTATTTGGAGGGAATCTGACAATCAACTAATATAATTCAAACTTAATAATTGGCCAACCATGTTTTATGGAACAAAGCATTGGACTATCAAATAATATATTAAAAAAAGGGCAATAGGAGAGATGAAGATGCTAAGATTGATATGTGGTCATACAAGAAAGAATTTGAAATCTTATTACTCACTGACGAGGTCAAGATGTCCTCACAGTAAGAAAAAACAGAGGAGACATGTTTGAGGAAGCTTGGTCATGTAAAGCAAAGAGCAGCTAATGTGCCTATAAAAAAATGTGTGATTTTAGAAGAGGTCCATTATGAAAAAGGTAGTGGAAGACCTAAGAAAATTTTGAAAGAAACCATCACGCATGATCTTTCGCATTTGGACTTGATAGAAAACACAACCAATGACAAAGTTGGATGCAGGCAAAAGAACAATGAAGCGGAAGCTTTGGTTTTTCATGGAAATCTTTTCTAAGGAAAACCTAACGCATGGAAATCATTTTACATATAATCAAACAAAGTGGTGAATGCGACTCTGAAATTTGATTTATCAATTGATTTCATCAAATTCGTTCTCCTATTATGTCATATCTCATAACTTTCTGATATTTTATAACTTTGACAATCTCTAGAATATCTATGAAAGGTTGATTTTTTATTCTCGTATTTTCTTATTTTTGGGTGCCATCAATTAGTATATATTTTTATTTCCTAAGTTGCCGAAAATATATTTATATAAGAATCCTAACTCTATTATATAAATAACAATGATAAATTGAACCGTTATTAAGAAACTTG
>JAODPA010014372.1:0-13351 GCA_025585075.1 Nepenthes mirabilis
TATAAAAAAGTACCTATTTGATTCAATATAAAAAACATTAAGGTTTGATAGGTACGACTATAATTTGGCCTACATGAAAAATGACCGCTAAGGCCAGAAGCAAAATGAGCTGGACAGATCAAAGCCCACAGATACAAGCCCAACAAAATCCCGTTCAGTGAACTGTTGGGTCATGCATAAGATCCCACTTCCGGAGGCTACAACTGCTGCAGTTCAATTTCGGAGACCATAACTACTTCAGTTTAACTTCAGAGGCTTTAACCGCTATAGTTAATTCTATTTAACATGATATCACAGGTCACCAAAAAAAAAGACAGATTAAGAACTGAATGATTTAAGCATCATATAAAAGAAAAGCAATCAGACCACTAGAAGGGGGGAAGAGAGAGCCCACTACTTGGACTATTGTATGGACATAAACAAGACTAAAACATTTGGACCAAAAGAGGATGGACGATTATCTACTCCTTTAAAAATTTTTGTTCTTTTCTCTTTATTTTTGGACGAGAACTGATTTGAGTGTTGGAATGCCTTTCGGGAAGCAAGCTCCAATTATACTCTGATCCTTGATTTAGTTGCGGTGCGCAGGTTTTAGATTGTCAAAGACTACGTGAAAATCCTACTTGCAAAGAGAGCATAATCGACACCCGTTACGAATCCAGATCCCTAGTACACATCATTAGTGCCGTCTATAGGAAGCCTGAGCAAAAAGTTAGCTTTACCACCACATTTATCTAAACATAGTTACCTGTAGAACTCAAACACATGCACTTGGAGACGTGTCTTCGCTCAGCAACGACCCTCTGGTAGGTAGTTGTGGGGAAGATCTGCAGTTGATCTTAATGCAAGCCATAAATGATCGAATAGAAAACATGGCAGTGGCATTCAGCATCCTTTGCATGCAATTAGGACAACAAAGGCAAGTGGTCTCAGCTTCGACCACAGGCACTCTTGCCTCATAAAGGAGTCACGGGAGGAGGTGCCAGGCAAGAAATGTGGAACAACCTATTGAATAAAGAAAAGTGCCTTCAGACAACAAAAAAAGAGGCCGCTCACGACTAGAAAGACGGTTAGGCCTGAAATCTGAGGAGGATAACCCTGAGCGGTGAAATTCTCGTTATTTTAAAAATGATTGAAGGCCTCCGGATCACTATAGGGCCTCTTGCAACATGCAACCTGCAGAAGGGAGTAGTCACCCTAACCGGTCAAGATATCCTGAGTTGAGGGACTACATCAATGAAAAGAGATCAACAGCCATTGCTGCCCCTCATGTGGATGAAAAATTAGAGAAGGTCTTCCAACGCATGTTCGATGATAGTACAAAAAAGTACTATACAGATTTGAGAAGGTCTCCTTTTATGATGGAGATTAAAAATTGTCAACTTCCACACAAATTTAAAATGCCAACGTCGGACATCTACGATGGAAGTGGTGATCCTGGACCACTTCCGCACACTCTTAAGTTTCCAAGGTCTAGACGAAATGAGTATGTGTCAGTGTTTTTCCCTGACACTAAAGAGAGATGCTCGAATTTGGTTTCATCATTTGCTACCAAATACGATTCGATCATTTGAGAAATTGGCAAATTGTTTTCTGTCACAGTTTGCTTTCAGTAGAAGGATTGAAAAACAACCTTGACACTTGGCTTATACCAAGCAAGGGCCAAAGGAAAGTTTGAAAATTTTTTTTCGAAGATTCAATGCGGAAGTTAGGCAGATTTTCCAGCTTACTGATGAGGTTAAATTGAGTACGTTTATGAATACTTTGGAATCTGGCACGTTCTTCAAGCATCTAGATCACAAGGATCCTAGGATCTTTTTTGAGGCGGAGGCCATCATTCGAGCCTACATAACAGCAGAGGAAGCAAACGAGGTAAAAAAGCCAATACAAGATGATCGCTCGCAGCATGGACAGGATGAAAGGAAAATGAGCGAAGACCGTGTTGACTCGCGAAATCTAAAGAAGAAGTCCAGGTTTGACCGAAGGGCTCGAAGGAAATACAAACTCTTAAACCTGACCCAACTGAATGACTCTAAAGCAAACATTCTTATGAAGATACGAGGGAAGAAGTTTTTGAAATGGCCTAAACCAGTTAAGAACCCAGAAGGAGGTAATCAATCGAAGTGCTGTGATTACCATTGATATCTGAAACTCAGCACAGAGGAATGCAGGACCCTACAGAGAGAAATTAAGGAGCTCATTAAAAGGGGTACTTCAAGAAGTTTGTGAAGAATCCGGAACAAATTACCAAAGAATAAGAACAACAGAACCAACAGCAACACTAGAGGAACAGAGTTGCAGCAGGAGTGGTTGATATGATATCAACCATACCGCAGAAGAAGCACTTTCTGGGCCGGGTAGAAGCTACTATAGGAAACAAAAGGCAAAGGTTAGGGGTTAGGAATGATGTAATCTGTTTTGATGAAAACAATGTCTCATATGCAAGTTCCCCATTCTGACCCCCTTGTAATAACTGTACTCGTTTCAGATGGTGAAGTTAATTACCAGCTGAAATGGGTCTTCATTGATAATGAAAGTAGTAGCAATTTGTTTTATGTGGATGTCTTCTTTAAGCTGGGTTTAAAGAAAAGTCAACTAAAACCTGCAAATGGACCCCTTTATAGATTGGACAACAAACCAGCGTCCATCCAGGGAACAATACAAATGAAAGTTACATTAGGGACGTATCCCAGAACAGCAACCCATGTACTCACCTTCTTGGTTGTAGATCTGCCTTCAGTTTACAACATCGTAGGCCGGCTATGTCTAATTGCCTTTTGGACAGTAACGCCAATCTTACACCTAAAGATAAATTTTCCAACGCCTTCAGGTGTTGGTAAAGTCTTAGGTGACCAAATCACTGGCCATTCATGCTACTTGACGCAAGTTACTCAAGCAGTACCGGAACGGCTAGTTGAAGATTTAGACTATCGAGATAAACTGATGTTACAATAGGCTCCGTCCGATGAAACGACTGAGCATGTTCTTCTCCACCCAAATGATCCAGAGAAGTACATACAAGTTGGGAGCTCTCTCTCCGGACAGCTACAAGATTAACTTATCTTATTCCTCAAATAGAATGCGGATGTGTTCGCATGGTCTACCGTTGACATGCCCAGAATTTCGGCAGATTTGATGTTCCACAAGTGTGGGCTTGATCTCAATTATAAACCAATTAGGCAGAAACGGAAAAACCACTCCATAGAAAAACTTGTTGCAATCCGTGAGGACGTAAAAAAGTTGATCAACGTCGGATTCATAAGAGAAGTCTAGTATCCTGACTAGCTTTTCAATGTAATGCTCGTGAAGAAAAGTAATGAAAAAAAAAATATGCGGGGACTTCACCAATTTGAATAAGGCTTGTCTTAAGAACAGTTACCCGCTGCCCAATATAGATACATTGGTGGATTCCACAGCTGGATATGAACTGTTAAGTTTTATATATGCATATTCCAAATATAATCAAATTAGGATGAGCTAGAAAGATGAGGAGCATACTTTCTTCATGACTGACCAAGGTACATATTATTATAAGGTTATATCTTTTGATCTCAAAAATGTAAAAGCCACTTATTAACAGCTTGTAAATAAAATATTTGAGGCTCGAATCATTCGAAAGATGGAGGTCTATGTGGATAATATGCTCATAAAGAGCAAGGTAACATGCGACCATATCAAAGATTTGAATGAACTTTTGGGGTACTTAGAAAACATCAGATGAAGTTGAACCCAACTGTGTTTTCGGAGTAATATCTGAAAAGTTCTTGGGCTTTATAATCTCACTGCGTGGGATTGAAGTCAATCCGGAGAAAATAAATGCCATAATTGATATGGCACCACCAGCGACAATGAAAGATGTTCAAATACTAACTGGGAGGCTTGTAGTTTTATCACGATTCTTGGCCAAGTCGGTTGAGAAATACGTCCCCTTTTTTAATGCTTTAAGGGGAACGAAAGCAAATGATTTCATCTAGCAGCTGACTGCCAGACTGCTTTTCAAGAGTCGAAAGACTATTTATCTAGTCCTCCTATGTTAACTTTATCAAAGCAGGGTGAAGATTTATGTCTATACTTGACGATTTCGGAGATGACATTGAATTCAGTGTCAATGTAACAGCCCAAATTCTAAAATATAGAAAGCCTAAGACATTAAGTCAATATAATCAAGAAGTGAAGGAAAATTGAAGGTTATTCAGTCAACGTAGGTTGACCGAAAAATGTAATAAGAAAATTAATCCGGTCAACGTCTGTTGACCGAAAAATGTGAAGGAAAACACAAACCGGTCAACGCTAGTTGACCAAAAGTAATAGCAATTATAAGAATAGAAGGTAAATCGGGGTAGTTAAGTTGGCCGAAAAAACGTGAGAGAGAATTTAATCGGTCAACACTAGTTGACTGAAAAGGAAGGAAGGAGGCCGGAAGTGTTGGGACGATAGAAAGAAGGAAAATTAATCCGGTCAACGCCAGTTGACCGAAAAGTGTGAAGAGAGGCTAAGGGAGAGTTGATCACCCGATTGATTGACGTAATATGATTAAGGTCAGGATGATCATGCCTAAGTGGGTAACCTCCTCCCAACCACTCCACTGACCTTCTAGAAATGCAAGGAGAGCAAGCAAAGAAGTACAAGCAGTTGACCTGTCCTACCTACTGCCACCAACCCCAACGTCTATAAGTAATGGGCCCAGAAATTAGGATGAAAAATTGGTCAATTGACCGGGTAAAAGCGCTAAGAATTTCGAACCAGAACCAAGTAAGGGGCTCATAAGTCCAATCCAAGTAAGAGTACTCACCTTTTTGTCGATCATATGTTTAATGCAAATATACCTTGTTTTAAGTTCATGAATTTATGCAAGTGCGCTCTCCGTTTTAAGTTCATGTTTTGAATTCAAGTATATCATGCATATTTGTCTAACTAATGATATTCAATTATTTCATGATATTCGAACGCATGAAATTTGATTATTGCATAATTTAGATGATGATTAGTTATTTGCTTATGAAAAGTGCCGATTATTCCATGATGTTTGGACGTTTTACTTAAATGTATGAAATCTGGCCATGTTTTTAGGTTGTTTGGTTATTGCATGTGTGAAATGACCCCCGACTTTTGATAAAAAGAACTCCGGCTTTTGTTAAAAATAACTTCGGCATTTGTTGAAATAACCCCGGCTTTTGTTAAAAAGAATTCCGACTTTTGATAAAAAGAACTCCGGCTTTTGTTGAAAAGACCTCCGGCTTTTGATAAAAAAAAGCTCCGACTTTTGTTGAAAAGAACTCCGACTTTTGTTGAAATGACCCCGACTTTTGTTAATAAGAACTCTAACTTTTGATAAAAAGAACTCCGGCTTTTGTTGAAAAGAACTCCGACTTTTGTTGAAAAGAATTCCGATTTTTGATAAAAAGAACTTCGGCTTTTGTTGAAAGGACTTCCGGCACTTTGATGAAAACGACCCTCGGTTTTAAGACATTAAAAAGAAGATCTTATGGCGTCCGGTTAATTACATATTCGACTTTGGTTTTTGGAAAAGCATGATTTGCGGAACTAAGGGTTTGATCGCCGAGTAGCTGCAGGCCTTAAATGTAGCCGATGGTCGAGTAGCTGCAGACCTTAAATATAGCTGTTTGATTTGGTCATAATTACGGACCTTAAATGTAGCGTTATATGATTTAGAGGGTCGAGTAGTTGCAGGCCTTAAATGTAGCCGTATAATGGTCGAGAGTTGCAGACCTTAAATCTAGCCGGTTTTTGACGGAAATGAATTTGGAAACAGAAGCATATTTTTGGAAATCTAATTGCATGATTTCGGAATCTATTTGCATTGAATTCGGCCATGTTTTATGAAACTGCATGCATATATGCCACTATTGCATTCTGTTTATGATTATTCATGATTTATGCATAAGTACCTTGCTGGGCTCCCTAACTCACCTCTTCTATTTTTCAGATGATGATGATGGTGATGACGAGTTTATACCAGACAAAAAGGAATGAGGTCCTAAGGACTAGATAGGCAGGATAGCTGGCTGAAATTTAAGCCGCGAAGGAGCAAAATTGATGTCTTCGCTTTTGATGTTTTGGAAAAAATTTGTAAATTACTTTCGTTACTAAAAGTTAATGAATATTAGTATGCTTCCGTACGGTGTTATGGATTGATTAATTTATAATTCCTAGTGACATCTCAGTTTTTTTTCGGGACTTTCATGTCTGACCGACCTCATCTTGGCCGGTCAAGAGAGAACTCACGACCCCCTGGAAGCCAACTCACGAAGATGGGTCTTACGCGATCCTGTACACGCGAAGTAAAATATATATAAAAGAAAAGAAAAATTTTGAGTCCACCTTTTTAACCAGAGTTTATGACCGATTTCGATCGACGGGCGGTTGCATGTGGTAGAATATGGCCGGTCCGCCACAGTCAATCTGAGAACAATTAGATGTGTAATGGCCAGTGTACTATGACAGTAAAATATTGGCAGACGCTAAAACTCATTACTCACACACGGAGAAATTGGCTTTAGCACTTGTTCATTCAGCTCGAAAATTACAGCCTTATTTCCAAGTTTATAGGATAATAGTACTCACTGACCAGCCCTTAAAAGTTGTATTGCAATGGCCTGATATGTCCGAAAGATTAATAAAATGGGCTATAGAGTTGGGTGAGTTTCACATTAAGATTAGACCAATGCCGACAATCAAGGGTCAGGCTTTGGCAGACTTCATTGTTGAAACCTCGATCACTATTTCAAACACCTTCGTTGGTAACGAAGACATCAGCTGGACGGATAACTTGTCCAGTTAGACTTCGCATGTTGATGGTCATCAAAGAAGTCCGGCAGTAGGGCAGGAGTGGTTATGAGGACTCCAGATAGGTAAGAAATCTGCTACTCCTTGAGGCATGGATTCTCAACGACTAATAACGTTGCAAAGTATGAAGCCTTACTAACCGAACTTAAACTTGTTAGAGAGTGTTCAGCGAAACACGTGATTGTGTACAGCGACTCTACGCTAATCGTGAACCAAGTTTAGGAAAGCTTTAACGTAACTAGTCCTTTTCTTAAAAACTACCAAGCAAAAGTGAAAAGCATGGTAGAAAGCTTTGATAAATTGGAGATAGTTCACATCTCCTAAGCAGACAATGAAAATGCAGACTAGCTTGCAAAGGCTGTAATCACTGAAAACTTTGAGCAATATACAAGATGCTCACGAGAAGTTCTGTAAATTCCAAGTATTGTGGAGCATGAATAAAAAATTCTGCAGGTCATCGATAAGGAAAATTGGATGTCGCTATATGGGAGATACTTGACTAACGAAATTTTGCCAGAGAGCTCAGACGAAGCCAAACGTGTGAAAAAGATAGTGGGTTAGTATGCTATTATGGACAAAAAAAATATACCACCAAGCATACTCAACCCCATACCTCAAATACCTTACTCTGGAAGAGGCCGATTATATCTTGAGTGAGGTGCATCTTAGCATATGTGGATCTCACATTGGAGGTAAAAATTTAGCCTTCAAAATCATATGACAGGGTTATTATTCGCCTACAACGAAAAAGGATGCAATGGATTTCGTCAAAATGTGTGAAAACTATTAACTGTACAGGAATATGCTTCATCAACAACCGACTGATTTGAAAACCTTAGAGACGCCGTAGCCCTTGGCACAGTGGGGGCTTGATATCTTTGGCACAGTGGGGGCTTAATATCTTTGTCCCATTTTCAGTCGCCATCGGTCAAATAAAATTTATTATTGTGGGGATTGATTATTTCACAAAGTGGGTAGAGGCTACTCCCCAGGCAAAAATTACCAAGCAAATGCCTTAGAGTTTGTGCGACAGAGTATTATCTGTCGGTTTGGGATTCTAGAGGTTATAATAACTAACAATGGGACCCAATTTACGAAAAATACTTCACTAAATACTGCACAAGTTTGGTGTCAAGCTGATATATACATCAGTAGCTTACCCACAGGCTAATGGACAAGTAAAAGTGACTAACAGAACTCTGTTGCATGGGTTAATGATAAAAATGGAGAACGCTAGGGGCTTCTAAGCAGATGAATTACCTTTGATACTATAGCCTTATAGAACTACACCCAATGAGCCAACTCAGGAAACTCCATTCAATCTATACTTTGGGACAGAGACAGTGATTCCTGTAGAGATTGGGTTATCCAGTCTCAGGGTTGAGAACTTTGATCCTCTTAGTAATGTTCAAAGACTCAAAGAACATCTTGACCTACTTTATGAAATTCGGGAAGCAGCCAAGGTAAGAACAACTGCTTATCAGCGAAGAATTGCACGGTTTTATAATAAAAGAGTGAAGGCTCGGAAGTTTAACGTTGGAGACTTGGTCCTACGCAGCATAGAGGCCACAGGGAAGATTATTAACAAAAATAAACTATCTCCAAATTAGAAAGACCCATTCATTATGTCAGCCATCCTCCGGGATGGTACATATAAATTGCGTAATCAGGACGGTAAATTAGTACCGAGAATGTGGAATATCGTTCATCTAAAGAAATTTTATCAATAGTTACCTTCGAAGATCAAGGCAGGCAGTGTAAGCTTCCTCATGTGCTTGTATTATATTCAATATTAATGAAATCGTTTGCTTTCTTACGAGATCGTTTGCCTTTTTTATCTGTTTATTTTATTTTTATTATTATTTCATTTAAATGTATGTGTGCTCATGTAATAACTAATCAAACTAAACCAGCCAAGGTTGCTCCTAAGTCAGGGGAGATTTTCATCCCACCTGTTCCGTGACTAAAGGCGGTCAAAAGAACCTCGATCTAGTTATCGAGCGGTTTACTATATGTCAAAAATTTTAAATTATGGATCCATTCCAACTGACCAAGTGTAGTCAAACAATTAAACCTTAGGGGGCTTCTTAGTATGCGTGCTTCGACTCCCTTCCTCGAGGATAAGCACATTCAATGAATCATGGCCTGCGAACTAGGATCAGAATAATCAACGATCCTAAGTTTCACCAAAGCTCGGCATTAATAAAGCATAAAGCCAAAGTGCTTGGCCGACAAATGACTATTTACGGAATAAAACAGACAACCAAAAAAGAGGTAATATATTAATACGTCGTTGAATATTTTACAATGTCAAAATTATATAATCAGATGAATGACTACCCTTGGGAGCTCCCAGGGTGGAGAGAGCTTGGCTCTCCGAAGTCTAAAGAGCCTCGCAAGTCAGATAAGCAGTGAACATCTCTATTCCTATCATTAAAAAAGTTGATCGAGAATTGCGAATCAACCAATAGGGAAATCTGTTTGCATAGATGGATACCGTCCAAATATTGGGCATTCAACACATGCCCCAACTCCTTCGACTTGAGATTGGTCCTCAGCTCAGAACGTAGGCGTGCATTTTCACTCCGCAGCTCTTCGTTTTGTTGGTTGGCCTACTCGAACGTCCTTGGTACTTTGCAACTCAGCTGGAAGATTGGAGATTTGGTCTTAGAGTTGTTGCAGAGTGCTAGAATCAACTTGGGTAAGTCGTAAATAGCTAATTTCATCATGCAATTAACGAATCCACAGCTTCCTTTAATGAAGACCAATCTTCAGTGGGTCAATCATTTTTTCAACCCGTGGGCGCACAAAGTAGGTAAATTGAAGGAATCAACATTTTTTCAACTTAATGAAAATGATTAACTAAATACTTATAGTGAGAAATGATACTATGAAAGCCGCCTCAGTCTAAGAAATTCTTGACCCAATTGTCGGAGTGGATTCAGGTTGTCTCCCAATGGGACTAGGGCAAGGTGTTGAAAACTTTGAGCCTAGAGTGAACAGCCACGTAGGAGATTGATCTCTGACCTCTGGTTGAGATGATAGAGCAACTGGATTAAACGCCAAAAGCTCTTAATAAGAAGTCTTCTCTCCACTCGTCGTTCTAGCAACTTCCTCTGCGGTGGCCTAAAGAGTAGATGGCTCAGCTTGTATGTGAGAAGAGGTAGGCAACAAAACCTCTTCATTCCGGACATCTTCAGCCACAATTTGAGGGCCACACTCGCCGAACTGCCCAACATCAATCGACTAGCTCATGATCTCATAAATGCTCGGGGACTCCACAGAAGTTACTAGAGGATCCTCACTAGTGACGATTCTAGGTCTCGAACCCGTTCCCAAGTCTAGCTTCAGACCCATTTGAATAGGAGGATCTGAAGCTGGGCTCCTAGGATGTGAAACTCCTGGTCCAGGCCCATGAGGGTTTGCCTCAACGGATTGAGAGATGAAAACTCGCCGCCGTGATAAAGCAGCTTTAACTTTAGTAACACCTATTTGTCTTTTACGTGTTTTAGGTGGTGACGCAGCAACAACTATCGCTTCTTCTATATCGGTCACCCACTCGGTGAAGACCAGCAGCACCGGTGAAAGAAGGCGATCTTTATTCTAATCGATGAAAAATCTACCTTCTCCCGGAGAATTTCAATGTACGATCTAGCAGACTTCTCATTTTGAGGAGTAACCTTATAGGTGAGTGAATTAGTGATTCTTTCCCAACCACCGAGAATGCCCATAAATAACTTCAAAAAAAAGAACCTATTTTTTCAATCCTTTACGGACTCGTGGATTAGTCCAGAAAGATTTATCTCCATTTAAGACAACGAGATCCAATCAACGCTTTGAATAAATTAAAAAATATCTTTGACAGCAGTGGAGCTAAACTTCAACCCACAAAGATGAAAAAATATGTTGAGGCTGCAAAGATACCTAATAGCGTTCGTATGAAATCTGGCAATGGAAACGCCAAAATCCTTTAACATCAGAAATAGCTCATGCACAATTGGAATACGAAGGCCACATTAATGTGGATGTCATAAATAGTGATGAAGTCATCGGGTGGAGTGCAAGCTCTGTTATCCTCACCAGACACCACATATGGAATATCTCTGGGAATTCCAAATTGGGAATACAGCCTTTTGACTTTATCACAGGTAAGCACCAATTGAATATTAGCAATGTGAACAGCCATGAGAGCGATACTCTGTGGAGAAGTGGAATGGCCAAAGAATATAGAGGTTCGAGATAGAGTTAGGGTTTGAAGATTGAAGACGATGAAGAAAACTAAATCAAAACAATGCTGGATTTATAGACAATTTTTCGGAGTAAAAAAGGCGCTACTTTTGAATTGAAAGGACGCGTGGTTTCGAGGAATGATATGATTACTGATATATATGTGTCAATTGGAAAATCGTCCTCATTAATGATGTCACGGACAAACTTTGAAAAACAAACTGGTTACTTGCTGCTGATGGACCCATTCCAAAGACTGTCTCTCCGGAGACTTTATCTCTTCTGGAAATCTTTTCACTCCGAAGATCTTTCACTCCGGAAATCTCTATCCTCTCCGGAGATCTTTCTACTCCAAAGACCTTCATCTTTTTCGAAAATCTTATCACTCCAGAGACCATGTCTCTTCGAAGATTTTTTTCTCTATGAATACCCTATCTCTTCGGAGACCTTTCTCTCTCCGGAAACTTTATTTTCTCCAAAAACTTTATCTCTCCGAAGATCTTGTTTTTTTCCGGAGACTTTGTTTCTCTGGAGACTCTGCCTACTCTGGGATCGTATCTCTCCGAAGACCTCGTTTCCGCCAGAGATTGTATCCAAATATCTTTTTCTCTCTGGAAACTTTGTTTTCTCCAAAGACCTTTATCTCTTCGAAGATCTTGTTTCTCCGGAGAACTTGTCTCTCCGGAGATCCTATCCACTCCGAAGATCGTGTCTCTGTGGAGACCTCGTTCACTTCGAAGATTGTATCCTGAGACCTTTTTCTATCTGGAAACTTTATTTTCTCCGGAGACCCTGTCCACTCCGGATATTGTGTCTCTTCGGAGACATCGTTCACTCCGGAGATTGTATCCGGAGACCTTTTTTCTCCAAAAACTTTATTTTCTCCGGAGACCTTATCTCTCAAGAGATATTGTTTCCTTCGGAGACCATATCTCTCCGTAGACTTTGTCCACTCCGGAGATCGTATCTCTCCAAAGACCTCGTTCACTCCAAAGATCGTATCTCTCCAGAGACATTTTTCTCTCCGAAGACTTGTTCACTCCGAAGACCTAATCTCTCCAGAAATTTTGTTCTCTCCGGAGACCTTGTTCACTCCAGAGAAAATGTCTCTCCAAAAATTTTGTTCTCTACAAATGCCTTGTCTTTCCAGAGACCTCAATCACTCTGGAGATTGTGTCTCTTCGGAGACCTCGTTTGCTCTAGGGACCTTATCTCTTTGAAGATCTTATTCTCTTCGGAGATTGTGTCTCTTCGGAGACCTTGTTCACTATGGAGATTGTGTCTCTCCGGAGGCCTCATTCACTCCGGAGACTTTGTTTCTCCGGAGGCCTCGTTAACCCCGGAGACGATGTCTCTATGGAGACCTCGTTTACTGCGAAGACATTGTTTCTCCGAAGACCTTATTAACTCCGGAAGATTTGTCACTTCAGATTTTTTCCTTTCACTCCAGACTTAATCTATTCCTAGAATTTGATCACTCCCGCTTAGTTTCATCCCTGATTGACTTCAAGAAAATCAGACACAAGTTGATTCTGCCAAGAAGATAACAAAGAGAAGATGAAAAAGGAGTACACCATCAGTAAACATACTAGAAGTTTAAAGTTAACAACCTCTGGTATAGGAGACTAATGATCGGTACAGCTACAATTGGGCCTACATAAGAAATGGTCGCTAAGGCCATGATGCGAAATGGGCTGGACAAATTAAAGCCCACAAACGCAGGCCCAACAAAATCCCTTTTAGTGAATTGTTGGGTCATGCGCACGATCCCACGTCCAAGGACTATAACTGCTTCAATTTAACTCTAGAAATCATAATTGTTTCAGTTTAGCTCCGGAGGCCTTAACCGCTTCAATTGATTCTATCCAACGTGACGTCACAGGTAATGAAAAAAAAACGAACGGATCAAAAATTAAACGGTCTCAGCATCATATAAAAGAAAAAGAACCACACTACTAAAATGGGGGAAGAGAGAGCCCACTACTCGGATTGACGCATGGACATAAACTGGACTAAAACATTTAGACCAAAAGATGATGGATGATTATCTTTTCCTCTAAAAATTTATGTTCTTTTTTCTCTATTTTTGGACGAGAACTGACTTGAGCGTCGGAGTACCTTTCAGGGAGTAAACCCTGATTGTACTCTGATATTTAATTTAGTTGTAGTACGCAGGTTTTGAATTGTCAAAAACGAAGTGGAGATTCTACTTGCAAAGAGGACATAATCGACCCTCATTACGAATCCAGATACCTGGTACGCATCAAGGTTAATATTTTACCGTTGATATTTTATATTCTCAATAAAGTTCGAATAA
>JAODPA010014383.1:0-13350 GCA_025585075.1 Nepenthes mirabilis
TACTTAGACAAGTTTAAATATTGCACCTATAATCTATTAGTAGTAAAAAAAAGTTATATTTGACATCATATATAAGAAAGAATATGTAGATGATTTGCCTATAAGTCTAAATGGTAGTGATTTGAGTTAAGGTTATTGTGAACACATTTAATCCATTCTCAAAGTTAATCTTTTGGTATTTGATTTTCAGATTTGACATATTTTATATGTTTATTATTCTTCCTACATTTGATTTGACATTTGAGACGTTTGACCATTAAAATTTGTAGGATTTGCATGATACTTAAATTTATCTGATTTTGGTATTTGAACTTTGGATTTTGAGACTTTAGACGACTTTATATAGTTGGATTATATGACATTCTGATGGGTATACCGGAATATGAGTTGACCCATGGTCAACGGAGGTCCAAAAGGTATGCTAGACGGTCAACGTAAAAACGGCCCAACAAGACGCGAATGCCCAAAGCTTGAAAGGTCCAAGACGGTCAACACCATCGTTGATCGTCTAGACTCCGGAAGATGGCTACCGTGCGCGCAGACGGTCAATTCGAGTATTGACCGGAATCACTGTAATGATAGGCCAAAAATAAAAAGGCTCTTATGGGTCAGACCCACTTAAGCCCACGATCCATCAGACGGCCAGCAACAGCTCTCCTAGAAATTTTCACGATCTCTGCTGGTTCCCAAAATAGATTTTGACAAAATCGGCGCCTTCCTCGTAAGGAAGGCGCCAGATTTTCCCAATCTCCTGCCAACTGAGACGCTCCAACGGTAAAAAACACAAAAGCAAGATAAGTAATTTAGAAAGCCGCTGACCGCCATGGAAAGAAACTATCTCAATCCTTTTGGCAACTAGTATCAACTCTGAAAAGTAGGCCAACCAAGAATCACGCGGGGGATCACTCCTTCCAAAGGTGGAAGATCGCCCACTCAACCATAAGTAAGCCCTGAAATTCTCATTCCAAACACGCTCTCAGTTACTTACGCTTTCTATTATGCAAACTCTTACTAAGGATACTCACGCAAGTTACTGCTAACACAACGCCCACAACGACACTTCTCCATTTTCTGTTGTCACTAAAAAACCTAAAGGCATACAAATGCGCCTCTCACGGCCGTTTACTGCCTCTCCGACCATCCAAATTCAAGAAGACAACTTTGTCTCTCTTTCATTTGGAAACACACACACTCTCTCTCTCTCTCTTTCTCAACTCTCAGTTTCAGAAACCTTCTTGTATTTCGAAGGCTGTTTACTGACTTGAGCGTCGGAGTGTTTTCGGCGAGATAACTTCCCGTCAACACGCTGACCTCCTATTCTTTTTAGTGGTGTGCAGGATCCAAACTCAGGGAACGGTGCCGGAACCAGGACAAGGGGATCAGCCCGAATCTATTCGAAATCCGGATCCAAGGATGCATCATTGGCGCCGTCTGTGGGAAACGCTTACAAAATCCAACCACGAATTCGCACAACGCTCTTTTTCACGGTCTGATTCTGCATTCGCAATGGTGAACACGAGAGCTCAAACTAGCGACCCCGCTAGAGACGCCACTAATCCCGACCAGGACCACACTGCTGGTGCCACGGTCAATGGGACAATGGGCAGAGTGCCAGCACCCTACTTTCAATAGTTGATGGAGCGGATGCAAGCCAACAATCGTCTGCTCCAAATACTTTACACTCAAAACGAGCAGCGACTGCAAACGGCTCCTCCAGCAGTCGTCCCCGCACCAGCCACCAAAAAGGGTGGCTAGAGGAAAAAGAAGCCAGCCAAGAGGCCTGAGAGATCTCGGAGCAATCCAGTTCCAGCTTCCTCTCGCATTCCTGGCCAGGACAGGCCTGAAGAACATTCCGGGAGCACATCTCCGCGATAAAGTTCGGAGAGAAGAAATCCCCGATACTCTCAGGCTGAAGACGGGAACGCGGTCCAAGAGCAAGCCTCCAGGACTGCCAGGTCCGCTGGAGGCAGTAGCCAACCGGCTGCTGAACCCTCCAGGGACAAAACAGAGTTGAGGGTTTACCTCAACTCCAAAAGATCAGCAAACACCGCTCGCACAGATCCGCGAGTGGACAAAATCTAGAACCGTGTGTTCCAAGATGAGGAGCGCGCCATCGACTTGGACTGATCTCCTTTCACAGCAAAGATCCTGAGCCGTCCACTGCCTACAAAGTTCAAGATACCTTCCCTTGACTCATACGATGGGAGCAGTAATCTAGTTGACCACCTCGATCACTTCCGCACCCATCTGAGTCTACAAGGGTTGGAAGACTCAGTAATGTGCCGCGGTTTTATGCTCACGCTGAAGGGAGATGCTCGAATCTGGTTCCATCACCTCCCTTCAGGCACCATCAGCAACTTTTGTGAGCTCACAGATCTCTTTCTGACTTAGTATGCCTCGAGCCGACGAGAAGAGAAGCAGTCGTGACATCTCTCCCACATCAAGCAGAAATCGAGAGAGAACTCACGGCGATTCCTGGATCATTTTGTGGAAAAGGCCAGATGGATTTTTCGGATTACAGAAGAGATGAAGTTGGATAGTTTCATCTCTGCGCTGACCTATGGTGACTTTTTCAAGCACCTGACCCACAAAAATTCTCAGACCTTCCGGGAGACAGAATCCATCACCCAAGCCTACGCTGCAGCAGAAGAGGCCAACGAGGTAAAACGTCCAGAACAGACGGATCAGCCTCGATCGTTCCCTGGAGAAGGGAAAAGGAAGTATAGCGGCAGAGATCACTCCCGCCAGAAGCAACGCCGGACTGGGCCTCGAGAACGCAGAAACTTCGGGCCCACCAGTTTCACACCTCTGACGGACACACGCTGAATGTCCTCATGCAGATCCGCAGAGAAAAATTTCTAAAGTGGCCAAAACCACTAAAGAAGGATTCTAGAAACCAGTCGAAAATACTACGACTTCCATCGCTCTGCTGCCCATTCAACTGAGAACTGCAAGACACTGCAGAGGGAGATCAAGGAGCTGATTCGCAGAGGTCACCTCACCAAATTTGTCAGGGATCCTGGACAGAGCTCTGGAGCAACTAACAGAGAGGGGCAGGAGCAGACTCCTTCCTGAAACCGGGTTGAGTAGGGGTGGTTATCATGGTTACGACCCGACCCACTAAAAACCCATCTGGCGGTGAGGAACAGCAGGCTGGGAGGAAGAAGTAGCGCACGGTGGATAATACTATCAGCTTTAGTGATGATAACTTGGCCATGTAGTGTCCCCCCATACTGATCCCCTCGTTGTATCCGCGCTCGTTTCGGGCGGTAGTGTAGACTACCAATTGAAGCAAGTCTTTATTGATAATGCAAGTTCTCGAGATTTACTTTACTTTGATACTTTCTTCAGATTAGGCTTAAAAAAGAATCAACTAAAACCTGCCAAAGGCCCATTATACGGCCTCGACAACGAGCCAGTGCCCGTTCAAGGGACTATTCAGTTGGAAGTCACCTTGGGTACATATCCAAAACCAGCAAGTCGAACGCTCACCTTCATGGTGATCGACCTACCCTAAGTATACAACACAATACTGGGCAGACCGTGCTTGACAGCGTTCGGGACGGTCACTTTGATTCCACACCTCAAAATGAAGTTTCCAACGCCCTACGTTGTCGGGGAGGTGCTGGGTGTGACCAGGTTACCGGACGAACCTGTTACATGTCACAAATCGCCCCAAGCAGCAGCGCTAGAACAATTGAAAAACTCAACCATTGGGACGAGAAAACTCTTCAGCAAGCATAGTTCGATGAAGCCACAAATTTAATCTCACTGGACTCGGAAGAGCTGGATAAGTGTGTATAGATCGGCGGCTCACTTACCAGACCACTGCGCAATGAATTGGTTGCGTTCCTACAAAGGAACCCTGATCTTTTTGCATGGACTCCAGCAGATATGCCTGGAATCCTAGCGGAGATAATGGTTCACAAATTAGGACTTGACTCCAACCAAAAGCCTGTCAGGTAGAAGCGGAGGAACCACTCCGTTGAAAAACTAATCGCCATCCGAGAAGAGGTCAAAAAGCTACTGAATGCAGGCTTCATTAGGAAATTTCAATACCCAGACTGGCTCTCTAATGTCGTCTTAGTAAAAAAAAGTAATGAAAAATGGTGGTTGTACGTCGATTTTACCGACGTCAACAAGGCCTGTCCAAATGACAGCTTTTCCTTGCCCATGATCAACCTGTTAGTTGACTCAACGGCCGGACATGAGCTGCTAAGTTTCATGGACGCCTATTCGGGTTACAACCAGATCCGGATGAGCCCGGAGGACAAGGAGCACACCTTGTTCATAACCGATCAGGGCACCTACTGCTATAAAGTAATGCCTTTCGGATTCAAAAATGCTGGAACAACCTACCAACGCTTGGTCAACAAAATATTCGAAAAACAAATTGGTCGTAATATGGAGGTCTACGTCGACGATATGCTCGTCAAGAGTAGGGTCACCAGCGACTACATCCGCGACCTAGAAGAGTCATTCGAGGTGCTCCGTAAGCATCACATAAAGCTGAACCCAACTAAGTGTATTTTCAGAGTAGCCTCCGGTAAATTCCTGGGTTTCATCGTCTCCTAAATCTAGATCGAGGCGAACCCAGAGAAAATGAAGGAGCTCGCCGACATGGTGCCGCCCCGGAACGTGAAGGGCGTCCAGCGACTAACTGGATGGCTGGCAGCACTGTCCCGCTTCCTTGCGAAGTCTGGTGACAAGTACCAGTCCTTCTTTAAAGCCCTTCGAGGAACAAAATCCAACGGGTTCCAATGGACTGCGGAATGCCAAACCGCTTTCGATGAACTAAAACGTTATTTGGCCAGCGCGCCGTTGTTGGTGTCACCTAAGGGCGGAGAGGAGCTATATCTTTACTTGGCAGTGTCGGAGGCGTCCCTAAATTCTGTCCTCGTGCGCCAGGACTCTGACGCCCAATGGCCAGTCTACTACTTAGTAAAACGTTGATCGGCCCAGAGATCCGTTACTCACGTGCAGAAAAATTAGCCTTAGCGCTGATATTCTCCGCGCGGAAGTTGAGGCCCTACTTTCAGGGCCATCATATAGTGGTCCTTACGGACCAGCCGCTGAAAAAGATCTTCCCGAAGCCTGACATTTCTGGACAATTGGTAAAATGGGCTATCGAGTTGGGCGAGTTTGATACCGAATTTCAGCCCATGTCTGCTGTGAAAGCATAGGCGCTGGCTGATTTCATTATTGAGACTACAACCCCAATCCTCGAGGAACAACCCGAAGAAAACACGAAATTGCTTGTCGGAGTTTCAGAATAGATACTCCACGTGAGCGAATCGTCTACGGACACAGGCAATGGCGCTGGGGTGGTCCTTACGACCCCCGATGGGTTTGAGGTGAAATACTCCCTCAAGCTCAATTTCCTGGCAACCAATAACGTTGCCGAGTATGAGGCCCTGTTAGCCGGGTTGCGGTTAGCCAAGGAGTGCTCTGCCAAGAGATTGACCGTTTACAGCAACTCCGAGCTAATTGTTAATCAGGTTAACGGAGGCTTTGGGGCGAACAACCCTCTCTTGGCCAAGTACTTGGCAAAAGTAAGGGAAGCCGCCCAGAGTTTCGACAAACTGACCCTGGTTCATGTTCCCTGAACTGAAAACTGGAAGGCGGACCAGCTGGCCAAAGCCGCTGCAGCCGAAAACCCGAAACAGTATGCGAAGGACATGTAGGAGGTCCTAGATGCTCCTAGCATTGAAAAGCGAGAGGCAATGCAGATTTTCAAAATGAAAAACTAGATGACGCCTTTCCTAAACTATCTGGCAAACAAATCATTGCCGGAGGATGTGAAGAAGGCCAAATGGGTTAAGAAAACAACCGGCTGGTACGCTGTGGTTGACGGACGGTTGTACTACCGTAGCTACTCGACTCCATACCTCCGTTGTCTAACTCCCGAAAAGGCTGACTCTGCTTTAAGCGAAGTCCACCTTGGGATCTGTAGGTCGCATATTGGCAGAAAAAACTTGGCCTTCAAGGTCATGCGCCAAGGCTATTACTGGCTCTCGATGAAAAAAGACGCGCTGGAGTTCGTGAAGAAATGTGAAAGCTGCCAGCTTCACAGCAACCTTCATCACCAGCCATCCGTAGATCTGAAGGCCCTTCAGGCCCCTTGGCTCTTCGCACAATGGGGGCTCGATCTCCTCGGCCCATTTCCCATTGCCACGGAGTAAAGGAAATTCATCATCGTGAGTATCGGCTACTTTACCAAGTGGGTCGAAGCTGTCCGACTGGCTAAGATAACAGAACACAACGCCCTGGAATTCCTCCCCCAGAGCATCGTCTGTAGATTCGGCATCCCCGAGGTCATTGTGACCGACAACGGGACCCAGTTCTTTGGAAAACGCTTCACCAAGTATTGCACCAGCCTTGGCATCAAACTGGTCCACACTTCGGTGGTACACCACCAAGAAAACGGACAGGTGGATGTGACAAATCGAACGCTGCTCCATGGGTTAAAGATTAAGCTGGAGGACGCAGGGGGCTCCTGGGCGAATGAGCTCCCATCTGTTCTTTGGTCTTATTGAACAACCCCGAAGGAACCAACGCACGAGACTCCCTTCAGCCTCTGTTACAGGATTGAGGCGGTAATCCTGGTAGAAATCGGGCTTCTAAGTCTCAGGGTAGAGTCCTTTGACCCACAGACTAACTCCCAAAAAATTAGGGAGCACTTAGACTTGTTAGATGAAGCCCGCGACGCTGCCAAAGTACGGACAGCAGCCTATCAACATCGGATAGCCCGATACTACAATAAAAAAGTTAAGGCGCGACAATTCAATGTGGAGGACCTGTTCCTACGAGGCGTCGAGGCCATAGGCAAGCTGGACGGCCGCAATAAGCTCTCCCCTAATTGGGAAAGGCCTTTCCTCGTCTCCGCCGTCTTGCAAAACGGAGCTTACAAACTCTGGAGCCAATACGGGAAACTGATTCAGCAAACGTGGAACGCCATCCACCTCAGACGATACTTCCAGTAGCAGACACAGGTACGCATTTGAATTATTGTTTGCACTCGCTTGCTTGTTTTGATTTTGCGAAAAATAAGTGTTTACTTAGCATACTTCCTATGTGCATGTGCATATGCATGTGTTTTCTTTACAGGTTACCCGACCTAGACTGTCTCTAAGCCGGGAGGATCTTTACCATCTCGTTAAACCCTGGTCATCCAGACGGCCCATAATCTGTCGAACTTGAACCTCGGTCATCCAAGCGGCCTATTAGCGGTCGTATCTAAACCCTGGTCATCTAGGTGGCCCATGAGCGGTCTATTTTAAACCCTAGTCATCCAGGTGGCCCACAAGCGACCTAATATAAATCTCGGTCATCCGAGCGGCCCATTAAGCGGTCATACTAAACCTTGGCCATCCAAGTGGTCTGATAGTGGTCAAAACCTTAGGGGGCTTACGCAGCATATGCAATGACCTCCTCTATGAGGAGATAGCGGGATCAGTCAGCAACGGTCGAAGGGAGAAGCATCCTTCTCCAACGTTGGCCGTCCAAGTCATCACTTGGATAACGCCACTAGGCTGGTTAACACAACCGCTTGCTAAGCCTAAGAACCTCACTTCTTAGGCAGCCCAACAACGGCAACCGGCCAACCCAGTTGGCCGCCCCATGCAACAAAGCATACAAACACGAGCAGTGAAAATAAATGGACACAAAATTGAAAGAGTTTCCGTTTCATTGCTTTAAATATGTTACAAAATTACGTAAGTACAAAAAGAAAAATGTACAAAAGGCTACGGAGGTGGCGGAGGCCCCTGAATATCACGGGGCTCCCCCACGAGTTCATCTTTATGCTGCGCCACTCTGTTGGACAAATTAATAAACTGAACTGGGAAATCAGGATCAATCAATCGCGCAACGCGTTGACCGACGTTGATCCCCTCCAACAACCGCGCATGCATCATGCCCTCAACCTCGTGGGGGCGGATCCAGAGACTCAAATCATTCTCCAAGGATGCAACTCGCTCAGCAAGCCATCTGAGACGCATTTTGCTTCGATCATCCTCCTCTTTCAAACGAGCATTCTCAGCTCTTAAGCTGGCGATCTTCGTTTCCATCCCCGCCATAACAGTCTCGAGGGCAACAGTCTCCTCACGGTGCTCTCTTTCTGAAGCGGCCAGCCTGGCATCCAGCCAGGCAATCTCCGCCTCCCTATCAGCCAGCGCCTTGTTGCGCTGTACCACCACCTTAAAGACGGCGGAAGCCACCTTCAGCGGCTGCACAAAAGACAAACGAAGGACAAGTCAAAAATCTGGAAAGGAGAAAGCATGAAGAATCAATCATCAAGAATCATACCTCCCAAAATCTCCTCGCGGGCCTCTCAGGCCTGGCCTCTAGACTCAGCCCAGGTGGCGGTGGACTAGGAGCATCCTCTCAAGCCGAGCTCGTAGCTGCCTCCTCCAGAATGCGCTCCAAGAGCTCATCAGTCTAGCCTGCGGCAGCTACAGGTTCCTCGATTGCAGCCTCTGGAGCAACTGCTGGAGAATCGAGCTCCACTATTGGCTCCACAGCAAAAGTCTACGCGACTGGGGAGCTAATAGACGGCTGCCGCGCACCCACCACCGGCTCACAAGCTGGCTCCTCAAAAGACTCCATCAATACAGCACCAGAAACCACTTGCAGTGCGGTCTACGCCAAGATCACTCCTCCTGAGTCCGTCGGCCAGTCCTCATGGGTCTTCTCCAGGCCCGCAGTGTTACCAGGCCCGCTGCGAATTCCGACAGCCATGTAATCGATGCGGGACGACAACGACGAGGGCGTCTCTAGCACCTTTTCTGGCAGCGGGCCAATAAATCCTTCGTCATTATTCTGCATGCGGATGATTACGCGTTTGGATTCCTTAGGCCTCATCATCCTTACTGGCGGCATGAGTTTTTGAACTGGGGATGGCAGACCCCAACTCACCTTCTTAGTCTCCTCCCGGGAAATCAAAAAATCCCGTTTGAACTCGTCGGGGTTCTCCTTTATTAATTTAATCAACCACTCCTGGGCCACCGTCTCCACCACAGACGGCGTCCTCACATATGCCTCCAGAACCTGGCCCCAATCATTTTCAAGGGGTCAGGCGGTTCCCATACTCACGAAGAAGAACCGGTTCTTCCAATTCTTCAACGAGTCGTAGATGGCCTTATTTATCTTTATGCCAGAACGGGAACGAGCGATATCTACTCTCCTCCCTGATTTATTTCAAACAGGACCCCAACCATGGACATCCTAAGCTTCTTACCACGCTTTCGAAGAAAAATACACATAGTACAGAGATACCAGATAGCGTTAGCATGGAGTTGAGCGATGGGTACTTGTAGAGCTTTCAAAAGAGACTCCAAATCGTCCGGCAATGGGAGACGAAGGCTGCTCCTTGGCCTCGTAGACTGTGATATGCCCCGCTGGAGGAGAAAAAGCTCTGTCATTCATTCCTGGGACTCTCCATGCTATTTCCTTCAGGATATTAAACTCAACGCACAGCGCTTTAATGTCATTCTCTCTCAAAACGGAGGCGATGTCTGCAACGGATGCCATAGATTACTCGAAGAACTAGGGTTTCTGAAAGTTAGGAACGGAGAAGACGAAAGCTTGGAGGCATAAAAGATTTTCGAAGTATGGAGGGAAAACTTAAACGGCAAGCATGTGTTAAAACCCCTCATTAAGGACGCCGGCAGTCCTGCCACGTGTCAACTCCCTACTTGGCTCTTCAAAAGGCGAATCTCTGATACATTAATGGTCAGGATATCTGCCCAACCAAAAGGAGACGTGTGTCTTCTTCTGGCCTGCAAACCAGCTGATGGCCACGCTTCAATCAAGCCTAGTAGGAAGTTCTCTGGAACTGACCAAAGATAGTCAACAGTTTCGGTTAACATCCTTCTCCGAAATTGACCAAAATGGTCAACAATTTTGGTCAACATTCTTCTCTGGAATTAACTAAAAAGGTCAACAATTCTGGTCAATATCCTTCTCCGGAATTGATCAAAATGGTTAACAATTCTGGTCAACATTCTTCTCTGGGATTGACCAAAATGGTCAACAGTTTCGATCAAACTTCCCTCTCTGCCTTTCATAGAGTTATCCGGGATCCTCAAATGACGAAGGAAGCAAGGGGCATCCCATCATAAACATACCGAAGCCCAGAATTTTGGCCACCGACATGGGGGGCTAGTGATGGGTACACTGGAATATGAGTTGACCCATAGTCAACGGAGGCCCAAAAGGTATGCCAGACGGTCAACATAAAAACGGCCCAATAAGACGCGAAGGCCCAAAACTTGAAAGGCCCAAGACGGTCAACGCCATCGTTGACCATCTGGACTCCGAAAGACGGATAACGTGCGCAGACGGTTAACTTGAGCGTTGACCAGAATCACTGTAGCAATCGGACAAAAATAAAAATGCTCTTATGTGCCAGGCCCACTGAAGTCCACGATCCATCAGACGACCAGCAACGACTCTCCTAGCAATTTTCACGATCTCTGCTGGTTCCCAAAACGGATATTGACAAAATCGGCGCCTTCCACGTAAGGAATGCGCCAAATTTTTCCAATCTCCTGCCAACTAGGACACTCCAACGGTAAAAAATACAGAAGGAAGATAAGCAATTTGGAAAGCTGCTGACCACCATAGAAGAAAACTATCTCAATCCTTTTGGCAATTGGTATCAACTCTAAAAGGCAGGCCAACCAAGAATCATGCGGGGGATCACTCCTTCCAAAGGAGGAAGATCACCCGCTCAACCATAAGTAAACCCTGAAATTCTCATTCTAGTCACGCTCTCAGTTACTTACGCTTTTTATTACGCAAACTCTTACTAAGGATACTCACGCAAGCTACTGCTAACACAACGCCCACAACGACACTTCTCCATTTTCCGCTGTCACTCAAAAACCTAAGGCATACAAACACGCCTCTCACGGCCGTTTACTGCCTCCCCGACCATCCAGATTCAAGAAGACATCTTTGTCTCTCTTTCATTTGGAAACACACACACACTCTCTCTCTCTTTCTCAACTCTCAGTTTCAAAAACCTTCTTGTATTTCGAAGGCTATTTATTAACTTGACTGTTGGAATATTTTCGGTAGGATAACTTTTCGCCGACACGCTGATCTCCTGCTCTTTTTAGTGGTATGTAGGATCCAAACTCAGAAAACGGTGTCGGAATCAAGACAAGCGGATTAGCCCGAATCTGTTCAAAATTTGGATCCAAGGACGCATCACATTCATATACAGCTTTTGAAATTTTGAATACAAAATTACATTTGGATATTAAATGATTGAATGTTTGATACAATTGAATATTTAACATGTTAAACTTTGATTTGTATCAAAATTTTCACACATGCTTTATTTTTTTGCTTCATTTTGATTTATGGATATATTTATTTCGTTATACATATACACTAATACTTACTAAGAATTTAACTCATAATTTTATTATTTCTATCCCTTTCATATTAGATAGCTGTGGATTACTTATAGTGAGTTTGGACGAGTATGTTCAGAGAGATTTTGTTTATGTTTTATGATTCTTAAATTTGTAATTAGATCTGTATTTATTTTTTGATTTTGTAGAAGATATTATGTCCAGATTAATATTAGTATTTTGTATTTTTATAGAGATATGTTTTAGATTTCTCTGGTATATAGATTGCAACATTTTATGATTTATGTTAGATCATAGTCAAGATTATTTTTGTAGTGTTTGGACTGTCATTTTTCTTGCAATTAGTGTAGCAAATTATGGTCATTATTTTGAAGCCTAGACAGATTGTTCAAAGTGATCTCATGGTTGGCATAATTTTTGATGATAATTTAATTTTAATCAAGTCCAACTTAATATTGTGCATTATATTTGAGTGTATCCCTTATGGTTGGAATTTATTTCAGAGTTTTAAATTATTATCATTAATTTTTATCTACTTTTAATCCGGAGTCATGATTAAAGTTAAAAACTACCTTAACTATTCAAACGTCTAATGTAAGATCCCATTAGTGGAAGAAAATTTACAATACAGAAATATATCTAATGGCATTGGAATAGAGTTTAGATACTAAAATATCTAGGAATTTCATTATTTCTACAAACTTTCTCATAAAAGGAATATAAAGGCCATCCCTTAGGTGAGCCTCGTAAATGGTGACAAAGTGTAGGGTAGTCAATTCTCTAATCAAATAAAGAAACTTGAAAGAAAATGATAAAAAGAATATTATATCAGTCATAGATATCCAATATATTATCCATAATATGGCAAAAAGCGATGTCAACAATATTGTTCAAGGTGCTTTGGGGATCCATAAGGAAATGAAAGTTAGATAGTAAGAGAAATTAGGAAGCTAGTACTTTGATGTAAAATAAAGAAGAACACATTGTTAGTGTTTAAAGTAAAAAGTGATAGACAATGGAATTTGAAAGGATAATTGAAGTTGAAAATGATATCTTTCGAATAGCAACGTTGATCCAAATGACGTGTCACTTAAATGATAATACGCCTTCTTACCTTCTCTCAAACTTAGAATACTGCATATAAAAATAATTCAAAATTGGTTTGACTTTTAAGTTACATGTTATCCTATTAATGATACTACTAATAAGTCACTTCCGTTATAAAAATAATGATAGTACTTACATAATTAAACAAGTTAAAGAAATTATGTTCTAAAAGTTTGGTTCGTCTCATAGAATGGCTCTGTTAATCTTGATAATTTGAAATCTTAATTATTTAGTTAAAGATTCCAATTTATCAGAAGAATAATCTGTCAAAAATCAAATTGTTAAGAGTTTGAATTGTCAGAAGATAAAATTACTAGAATGTCAAATGGATGAATTTCTACCAAACTAGAACAAAAAAATACTAAGGGGTTGAGGCCAATTACGAAAGAAAATTTCTCATTTGCATAATTTTATTAATCTAAATTTTTGATAACTTATAATCTCATGTGAATAAATGTAAGTCTAATAAAAGGAATAGATTAAGAATTTCAACCCAAATACGAAAAATAAAATTTTTTTTTATTTTATGAATACACTCATATACAAGATATATTCTTATAAGGTAGACGTTAAAACTATTCAATCAAAGAAAATCCAACGATGATATGACATTTTAAGAATCGAGAGATATTGAACCAGTTAATCCTCTCCAACATATTGCAAAATTTTAAATGCCGTATAACAGATGGTAAGGGATATCAAGAGTAGCCATCTGAAAGAAAAGGTACCCCGGTTGAAAAGATTGAGGTACCAAACAATCGCTCAATTAATAAATTTAAATTATTAATTTTGATGAATGATTATATTAATCAATAAATAAATAGTTGAATCAATAGAATAATTAATGCACCCAACATAC
>JAODPA010014394.1:0-13349 GCA_025585075.1 Nepenthes mirabilis
AGAGAAAAAGAGAGGGAGAGAAAGAAAAAGCAAAAGCCCCTGGGGACACTCAATGTAAGAAAAATGTACATTAATAAAACGTGCATTTGTTACCCTTACAACGAAGCGTTTCCGTGCTCTCTCCTCGACCGCTTCCTGCCAAGACCCGGGCGCGGCCCCGGAGCAGCAGGAAGCAGCCAACAACTCACAAGTATTCAACAAACAAAAACTCGGCTGCGACCGAGCGGTCCCAGAGGCCGGGCCCTTGAGGTCATAACAAAAACTCGGCTGCGACCGAGCGGTCCCAGAGGCCGGGCCCTTGAGGTCATAACAAAAACTCGGCTGCGACCGAGCGGTCCCAGAGGCCGGGCCCTTGAGGTCTCAACAAAAACTCGGCTGCGACCGAACGGCCCCAGAGGCCGGGCCCTTGAGGTCACAACAAAGACTCGACCGTGAGCGGTCCTAGAGACCGGGCGACAAAAATAAAGCCAAAAGGCTAAAGAATTAACAGTCCTCGAAAGGGCTGCAAGCCCAAGTCCAAAAAGGCAAAGGGTCAAACACCAGAAGGGAGTTAGGTGCCGTATGACGCGCCGCAAAAAAAAAAGAGAAGAAAGAAAGAACACCCACGTACAAGCAAGACACAAAAGAAACGTCCGAAGCCTTAGAGCGAAAAGGACAAAGTCTTATTCATAAAAATGATTTTCTGTACAGGTATGACAAAACAAAACAAACAAAAAGGGGGCAGCATGTTAAGGGAGTGCCGCTCGGTCTCCTCCTCTCTGAGCCCCATGGGCCCCAGAAGATCCCGTCTGCTTCAGCAGAACTGCCTCCTCGGGCGTAAGAGGTTCACTATCAAGCCCTGCCCGGGGAGGACCAGGGAAAGGCCTGCCATCAACGCCGTACAGATCTTCCCCGCTCAAAGCATTGGCATTCCTGGGATCAAGGACGGCTACGGGAAACCGCGGACGGATCAAGCGCGCCACTCGGCGACACATCCGAATACCGTCCCAAAACTTGCCCTCCAACACAGGAGCTAAGTCAGCAATCTGTACGGACGTCCTCAGCCTCTCCTCCTGGCGAAGGACTCGCTCCTGAAGGAGGCTTTGCCTAAGCCGCAGATCCTTGACAGTAGCCTCCAGGGAAGCAATTCTTTCCTTTGCTCCAGCTAGCTCCGCTTCCCCCCGCTGCGCAGCTTCACGAGCGGCCCTCGAGGACCTCATTTCCAGACGGGACTGAGCGATCACTCCCACCAATCCGTTAAGGCCGGCTATCAGACTCTGGAGCTGCAACGGAAAAGTTCGTCAAAGGTTGAACGGTGGAAGCAAGGGAAGAAAGGAAGCAACAGGCTACCTCAGAAACAAGAGGGTCATCCCCTGTGCCGCGCTCCACGTGGGACTCGGACTCCTGCGGCTCGTTCCTAAGCCCCGCGGGCGCCACCTCAGACACAGGCTCATCCGCTGCAAGAGGCGCTGGAAAGTCTGCCTCGGAATCAATGTCCCCATGAGACCCGGGCAACCGCTCGGCCTCGACCTCAATAGGGCGCCCAGGAGGATCAGAGAGTGCGGACTCGTCAACACTCAAATCCACGACCTCCACCATCTCTTGGAGCACTTCTGCCGACACTCCCCTCTCAGAATCCATCATGGCACTCCCGCCTCCTATGTCCTCGGAAGGGTGATCAACCCAGTCCGAGACGTCACCAGCCAAATCAACGGGAGCGCCAGGAATAAAATCATCACAGGGGGGCTGGACGTCCGCATGCCCAGTAGTCTGGGTAAGAACCTTCACGGGCGCAGTAGAAGGATTAGCAGTGGCAGCAAAGACGAGACCACCGGATCCCAAGGACCCCGGAAAAGAGGCTTCAGCCCTCACCCTCTTGATCAGAGAGACATCATCATCATCATCATCATCACAGGGAGTCTGGGCACCAGGAAGCTCCCTGATCCGCGCAGCAGCTCTTGAGGGCCCGGCCGGAAGATTAGCAGTGGAAGTGAAACTGGGACCCCCAGACCTCGAGGACTCAGAAAAAGGTACAGTCCCCGACCTCATAAGCAGAGGAGCAGCCACGTCATCATCACTCGCGCCCTCGATATTAAAGTCCTCATCATCACTCGAGGAACGCTCAGCAGTGGGTCCCCCAGTCCTCGGCTTCTCCTTGGCCTTCACAGAAGGAGCTGGACCGGGCGCCTCCTCCCGTGGTCCCCACTTGGCTGCCCTGAATTTATCAGCAGCTAGCCAGATATTGCGCTTGTTCAAATGGAAGCTCCTCAGGTTGGCCAGCACTAAGTCTGTGCGCGCCTTCACTTCCTCTCAGTCCTCCCTCGAAGGGTCAGAGCAAAACTGGCTGGCCACGTTCCCCCATGCGGTAGGGATAGCCCACTGCTCGTGGACGCCGAGGAAGAAGAACTTGTCCTTCCACCGCCTCACGGAATCTAGGTTGCCACCACACAGCGAAGAAAATTTCGGACGGGGAGTCATTACGACCCAGTCAAGGTTCTGCGTAAAACGGAATATCACCTTGACCACAAGAGGAGTCAAGAGCTTCTCATGGCACCGAAAGAAGACGCACAAGGACACCAGATACCTCATCGCGTTCGGCTGAAGCTTTGCAAGGGGCACCCCGAGCGCCCTCATGATGTCGTAGAGTTCCTCCGACATGAAAAACCGCAACCCACCTTTGAGGTGGGCCTCATAAACGGTGCTGAAGCCATCCGGAGGATACAGCGCCCTAGCATGCGGCTCCGGAATCATCATGGCCGCCGACTCAGGGATCTGGTACTGGGCTCGGATCTCCGTAAGCCTGTCAAGCGTCATCGTGGAAGCAATGTCTCTCACTCCAGGCGCATGAAAACCAGAGAACGAAGAAGAAAATGAAGTTCGAAAACAGAAGAGAACGGAAACCAGGCGAGAAGGTGAAACATCAGGGCAAAGAGGGTTTAAATAAACCCTGAGATACAAAAAGGGGTACTCATTGCCCTTGCCACGCGTCAACCAGCCATTCGCCCCTGAAGCCTGGCGATCGTTCCTTCCCAAGGCACCTGACGGCACGTCACATCAGCCAGATACGGCATTTAATGCTCCAGCAGAAAAGTGAAACGGCGGCCCAGAAGGGGTCCAGGGACAACCTCTCCTCAGGGTCAACGCAGTGCTCGCCACCAGGACACGCGCTCTCGGACGACCAACACCTTCAGCAGGCTGACGACTTCATGCCAAATGACCGAGCACTTCGGGTCCTTTGGCATGAGGGGCTATGTTGGGTCTCAATGTGAAGGCCCATGAAAGCGCGACCCAGAAGCAAGGCCCAAGTAAGAAGCCCAAGATATTCAGGCGGCCCAAGTAAGAGGCCCAAGGACGGAAAGCCCGAGAAGTCTAGTGAAACTGCCCGAGCGGCCAAGAAGGGGCGTTCGGACTTCTCCCAGTAGATCCTACGGAGCCGTGTCATCCCACGAAGCCACCAACTCACAAGGAACATCTCAACGGACGAGGACCACTCGTTCATGGCCGGGAATGCCAGCTAGCCTACTTCGTCGGTTTCCAAGAAAGCCTGCAACTACTACCAGTCGCCGTTTCAACAGGGCACGCCTAATCAAATCAAGGCTGATATCCACATCACTGTACACCTGACACGCTCAGATGCTGCAGCAGCGCCGTCCGCATGCCACTCCACGCAACATCAGCAGCTTTTTAGAAAGTGGGTTGTCCAACTCCTCAACCGGCGGATGGACGCCACGTGTCTACTCCCCAACTGCCCACTTTCCACTATAAATACTCAGCCAAGGCTCCTCTCCAAGGGACAGGCTTTTCTCCCACAGAGCTTCCCAGACTCTGCAACTATAAAGCCCTAAAACTTCAACCAGGCACTCTCCCTCTCCAAGTCCAACTCCTCACAGAAGAGTAAAAAGGCTCCCAGCGAGTATAGCTTCCTTAGGAGAGAAACACAAAGCGTGAGAAATAGAGAAGGGATTAACCCTCACAACTGTACTTTATAAAATCTCCAACTCATATAGTGAAGTTTTTAAACAGGCCCAGAGCCTCGTGGTTTTTTCCTCCCCATTTACAATGAGGTTTTCCACGTAAAATCCGGTCTCGATCTTTCTCTAACAACCCCCAGCATCCAACACTCGTGTTGCCTGGAAACCACGGATCGGATTGGACCTCGCCAGCCTCTGGGTCTCACGCACCCCTCATCAACGAGCCTGGTCCGTCTGATACGCGGCAACCGGAACGCAACAACGTTAATTAAGAATACCTCAAGAGTTACTAAAGCTGTCCCTGAACTGCTTTTCGTATATTATATATACATCTTTGACTATCTCATGCTTTTGTTGCAGTTGTGACTCAGGAACCTGCTGCTCCTTTTCACCATTAGGTCTCCCAAAAATGGAACATCTTATGATCTACAATTTCAACAAATAAGAGTAACACGAAATAAAATAGAGGGTTACAATTCAATTTCTATTTTAATGACGTGGTTTAATCTCTGTTCTTTATTTTATATCACGTAACTCTAGCCATTAAAATGACAATGTAACTTACAATATGGGAGGACCATAACAGACTTTGACGTCGGCTAAACAAAGCTGCGGAGAGAAGGGGATTAAGCATTTTGAGGCAGCAACAGTAGGAGGATCAAGATTAGGGAGAACATGCTTCACCTGTTGCCTTTGTTTTTCATTTTGCCTTCCTTCTTCTGTAAATAAGATTGTAATCTGTACAGGAATCAAGTAGAAGCAGCCAAATCCCTTCGGTCTTCTTTTAAACTGCAAGCAAAGGCTGTGTTCTCTTTGCTGAAAGTGAAAGTGCAGTTGATGGGTTGAGGGATTTATGATGCAAATCATGACAATTTGGCATTGAGAAATGTTTTTGGGATGCGAAATAGACACCCTCGAGATATTTTTAGTTGATATGACATCATATTTATCTATCAAATGGGATACCGAGAGTAAAAAGGTAAGGGAGTAACATTTTGCATCATAGGGGAAAAAAAACATTAGACAAATGTCCAACGGCTACATAATTCCCGCAACAAGTATGTCTTAAAGATTTTGAAAAGACCAGATAAACGTGAACAACTAATGCAGCTAAGAAAAATCACCACCCAATTACTCGCCATCATCCACCACAAATCCAGCTACTCCGCCCTTCAGGAGTCGGCAAAAACGGGGCTGAGATTCTTGACTCTCTAGTCTCTTCCCCTAACTTCACATTACGAACCCCAAGATATTACCAATTTGCTGCTGATTCAGCCTCCCAAGAATATACAGGGTAGATAAAATACTGGGGCGCACCACCGATACTTGAGCTTATCGCGTGCACGAGAAAAGCAGCATCAAAGGGGCAGTTTTCGAAGGAAAGAATGACATTGAAACCGATACTCGGAACAGCGGAAACAGCCGGGTTTGACAAACAGCATGCGAAGCTACTATGCACGCAAGTTATAAAAAGTAGTCTGGCGTCTTGCGGGTGGTGTCAGGCTCAATCTGCCGAGGTGCCGGGTCAAATTGGAGAAAGTTTTGTTCCATGCTCTCACCGATCTCAAGAATTGCAGCCATGTTCCCGCAGCGGTAACAATAGTTGGGAGCACTGAATACTGTCACTACATTTTTCTCCTGTATAAGTCATATTTGAAAAATAAAATATCGCAATCAGTGTCTTCTTGGAAACAATCTCATACATAATATGAGCTAAGACTAATGAAATAATCCAACACTTGACCTTCCCCTGAACTTTACACATAGTAGGAGTTTTGTATATCAAAAATGCTCTTTTGGAAGTGAAAGAGTATTGGCTCAAGAGTAGAGTTATCACCATATGACATAGTGGCCATAGATTTGAATTGTCAAAAAAAAGCTTTTTACAAAATATAATGTAAAACCGCATACAATAAACATAACGGTATTTCCAAACTTGACCATTTCATAGGACCCAAGCATAGCAAGAACTTTATACACCATACTACCCTTTTAAAAAGAGTTTTGGCATAATAGTGAAGTTTTCGTCCTGTAACCTAGTTGTCACAGATTCAAGTCATAAAATTTCATATACTAGGGATGCTATTTTAAAAGTTAGAACGGTTGAATTGTTACCGTATGACATGGCTGTCATGACCTTGAGTCATAGAAATGCTTCTTGTATAATTCAATATGAGATCGTGTACAATAAATATAACAATGTTCCAAACATAACAATAGTTCCCAAGCATAGCAAGAACTTCAAGCACGGCACTACCCATTTGAAAGAGCATTGGCACAATAATAAAATTTTCATTTTGTGACTTAGCTGTCATGAATTCAAATCGTGAAATTTCATATATCAAGAATGCCCTTTCGAAAGTGAGAAAGCATTAACTTAATGGTAGAATTGTGGCCGTATGCTATGGTGACCACAAATTTGAGTTATAGAAAAGGCTACTTGAATAATACAAGATAAGACTATGTATAATAAATATAACAATATTCCAACCTTTGACCATTCCATAGCAACCAAGCATAACAAGAACTTCATGTACCGTACTGCCCTTTTGAAAAAAGACTTGGCATAATGGTAGAATTTTTGTTGTATGACTTTATTGTCATGGGTTCAAGCCGTGGAAGCATCTTGTGTTATGTAATCTCTAAGGCCACATCTAATAGACCAAAAGATGGTCATGGATTCAAAGTCGTAATAACCTCTTGTATAACGGAATGAAGGACCACAAACACTATACCAAAAAATAGTCTGGCCCTTTCTTGGACTCCACAAACAAGGGAGATCTTCATGCACTGGAATGCCTTTTTTAGCTTTTGCAAAACAAAATAGGACATTTACTTTCGGGCTTAACAGACCTGACACCAATTGAAACCCTCCATCACAAGCTGGTGAGCCCTTGAGATAAGACTGAGTCCGTTGGTGTGGTTGAACTGAGCAGCTATATCCTGTCCGAAGGTGTAGCCAGCTCCACGGGGAGAGATCCCCCAACCACATCGATCATCAGGATCAGACCACAACAGATCACACATGGGTCCTTCATGTGGAACCTGCTCACACACATGCACGTGCGCACGCACACAAAAATAAAGTATCAGTTTAGAGAAATGTAAATATAAAGAAATAGGAGATAAGATAACACAGCCAGATAAAACTAGAAAAATGAAAATAACATGCATTTGCATCAAATAAAGGTCATTATGAAGGCCATGATTGGGAATTCAAGGGTGCCAAGATGTGACTATAAATTAGGACAATATGACGATATGGCTTCAGAATGTTTCCTCACTCAAACCTATCTAGTCCAAACCAGCTTGAGGTAATGGTTTTTATGGCATATCTAATGGTTCAAGATGTGGGGCGGCCAGCCATTGGTTTGGCACCAAGAAGTCTCCACGATGCATGCCAGTTTAGGGTCACAATGCTGAGTCCTAGAAAGGGGCCCAAGGAGAATGTGTACCGACTACCGAGCATTTAATATAGGAAGGACAATTGATAAAAGCATTTCAAAGATATTAGAAAGATTTTGGTTTTATATAATTTTGATTTTATTTGATTTATTTTGTATTTTATAATTCCTTTAGGATTCTAAAATTTTTTTAATTTTGCAAAACCCAAGATAGTTCAGGAATGTTAAATTTTATTTTCACTATTTTTTTATTATAAGCCGTTAATTAGAAAATTATGTATATTTCCTAATTAAACAAGGAGTATAGTACATTTATATAATGGCTCTAGTTTTATTGCTAAAAGTCATCGATGGTACATCTATATAATGGCCCTAGTTTTATTGTTAAAAGTCGTTGATGAATTGAATAAATATTGAGAAATTGTGATTCTCCTTCTCCCAATTAATTTCTGCTTCTCGCCTTTTCTCTTATCTGCTTCTTTCCTTTCCTAGTTGTCCTTTCCTGCATCACTAATCCTCTAGCAGATCAAGGATTTTAAAAAATTGTATATATATTGCAAATTAAATAGGCATTCACAAAAGGAACAACTTACACCTAAAAACATAAAATAAAGTCTGTGACATTCCACCATTACAATACCTCCTGTATACGATTCAAGGCCCGAACATTGTCCAACGTATCCAACGATGGGGAAAGTCCCCCGTGTAAACAGAAAATCTGTGAAATAAAAGGATAAATAAATCAATTTCCGAAGTCATTATGAAGAATTTAGGCAAGTTTGCAAAACACTGACCTGACTCTCAATGAGGGCTGTGAGAGGCAAATAGTCAAAGAGATCGGTAAAATGCTTCCAGACATTAGCATTCCCATATTTCCTCAAGCATTCATCATAAAAACCATACCTGAACGACAAAACCAAAAGCAAACGATGAACTAATATAACAAAAAAATAAAAATAAAAATTTAGGAAAGCATGTACATATTGTGACCCTTTCAAAAACAGGGGAGTTCTGCTGAGCAATTGCTTAGCAAGACAAATATACAATACATAAAAAGGTCAAAGAGGGCCTATATTAGGCATTGTATCGACTTTGTGAACATATAATCTTCACTTTGTTCCCAGATCTATTCTAATCACTAACCACCCTTCCAACTTTTTTTTCACTCCACCTATACATGAACATCAACCTTACTCGTTTATTCCTGTAATATTTGATAATCAAATTAGAAGTGCCACAATAACCAAATATCAAGCAGCCTAATTATCCTGAACCAAGTAATAAATACTGAAGATACTCCAAACGTATTTAGAAAAATCACAAACTGAACTGCCTACATAAGGTAGTACTTGTTTCAGTTGCAATCTGTAGGTTCATTCATATCCAAAGGAAAAATTATCCACCCACATAACTTACATGAGAACAAAATATGACAGCTTATTCATGACAAAGCATATGATTCTGATAACGATACTCTTAATTGAATGTACTGTGACATAAAGGGAGCAAATTTCTTTTATATTTCAGTCAAATCTCAGCGCCACATCAAGCATGCACAACAAAAAGGATGATGCGTATTACAAGCTTTACGAAGATAAAAACTTCAGGTATGATCCAACAGAAATCACACATGAAACAAAGATTCATCATCCAGATTTTAAAATTCTTAAATCTGCTTGGCAATGATCAGGAGTGAAGCGATGAAATTGAAGTTTTAAGACCAGGAGCCACGGACTGAATTAGATCACTTATATAAATGCAATGCTGCTGAATTCCAATGGGTTAAAAGCACTTCACAGCCTGCCTTTTCTCTTCTAAAAACCACAGGTGAACAAAGTGGACTGCACATCAACTACCTCATGTGCATAACTCAATTCTCTAAGCACAATCTTGGCGGTACTACTTTTTTTTCAAAGAGACAACAAACAATAAAACTGATCTTGGTGCTACTAGTCACACATCAATACTCACAGAACGTAAAAAAAAACATAATGGAAAGATGGCAGTTGCAGTTCAAAATCAGAAAGATGCGTGTATGGGCAGAGAAAATTTTAGATTTGCAATATTAAACTAGGAAAAAGCAATGCTTTACACTTGAGTTATTTGACGACTCTCATGATTTCCTCTGAGGATTGTGATTCTGTCTCTATAACGAACTTTTAGTGCCACCAAAAGTGTAACAGTTTCCACTGAATAGTAGCCACGATCTGCAGCAGCAGAAACACAATATGACAAGCAAATATAATTGTCACAAGATCCACTACAATAATTAATGCAACAAAGGAAAACCTGCATTGCTGATGGATGGAGCTTCTCATTATCAAGGTGAGAGAGGGAGGGGGGGAGAGAGGCAGAGAATAAATCAAGGAATGCAGACACTGAATGTCTTTACTAGGTGCTACAAACTTGAGCCTCATTCTCGTTTGTGTAAATCAAATACAGCTTCTTTGACATAGCTTTTGAAATTGCTCCTGGAAAACTAGATGCTACGAACCTAGGCCTCATTCTTGTTTGCTTAAATTAAATACAGCTTCTTTGCTATAGGTTCTGAAATTGCTTCTGGAAAGGTTAAATATTGGATCTTTTGCCAAAAGCTTATTGAGGTTCTCCATAAGTTACTCTGATGTTTTAACAAATTTCAAATCAAAGCCTTTCCAAGAACACCTCAAAATTGCTTTTGATAAAACATACAAACCATAACATTTTCCAAAAGCACTTTTAAAAATAAAAAAACAAACTACTCATTGAAATGTCTATTCACACACTAAAAATTAAGAATAAAAACAGTCAACATGGGACTGTAATTTCTTCATAGACAAAACTGACAATATATAGAAAGATTATGGTCCAGATGTAACAAACATCGCCCATCAACAAATTATATATTCTTTTGAAAAAAGGTTAACAAATTTGCATCGTCCTTAAAATTGCAAGAATCTAATCCCATAACCAAAACATGAAAAGTGCTGGTCTATTCCCATACAATTTACAAGATTGGTCATAGGCCAATAATTTTATCTTCGGTGATTGTTCATATTGCAGCCTACCTTTTCTCTGAAACCTACTGAAAAGTGTAGCTACATGCCACATGAGTTAATACAAGTCGAATTTTTATCCCTCATATCAGTTCGAAGATATAATTGATACAATATTCCGTCAACCATGGGAAATATGGCACATCTCTAGCTGAAGTCTAAGTTGGCTAAATTTCCACAAATGAGAACTCCAACGGTGTAGCTTTGATGTAATCATCAAGACTTACATGAAAAAAGCACATGGTAATACCATTAATGATCCATCATGTGAAAGGGGATGCAGATCTTCCCAGAACAGTTCCACTAGATTGCATGGTAAAAACCACCCCACCCACCACCCACTCAAGCCCCCATCCCCCCGGGGAAAAAAAAAAAAAGAAGAAGAAGAATAGTGCCTCAATTATCATTTAACATTTGAAAGGCCACAAAGATGGGAGTTTCCTGCCCCGGTGATTCTGCAATTTCAAAATCCCAACTCCGCCGAAAACTACACTAGAAACAAAAGTGCAAATGAAAGTGTCCAGTGCTTGTACCAACAAGCAAAAGAAGGAACATAGACTCTCTCTCTCTGCGCGCGCGCACATGTGTGATGGACGGGGGTGGCTGGTGGATAGGCCTGGGTATTAGCATAGCCCACCAATTAAACACAAGAAAAGACAGATTTTCTCCATCCAAATATTATTCTGGATCCACCAAAAAACACTTTTTTGCAAACCACTTCTTGTATTCAGGCAATGTTGCAACTGAAATTCATGGGAGTAATTTATGAGATTTACAGCCAAAAGGTCCTCACGTTGATTAACCAAAAGCATCAATTCATCTCCATTACGATAACCAAAATCTTCCAATGGAATTCCATAGACCAAACAGCAGCTCCTATGGCCTTGGTTACAGCAACAAAGCTATAGACAAGTATCAAACCTCTTCGCAACAGAAGGAAAGAGAAAGATCAACAAGATCCAAATTATAATGCAAGGATATTTGCATCACTTCCTTGTCTTGCAACGCTTTGAATCTTGACAAACTCAGTAATTACTAGACTACAAATCAGATTATCAACTAGAATTAGTTATCCATGATTAGAGTTTATATGAGTACATCACAGATCTCTACAAGTTCACTAGTTTCTTCCTCTGTTGATTGTCCAAAACTTGGTGATTCCAAGAAAATCTCACCTCTACAGTTCTCTTTTCGAATTCGATCCCCCACCTTGACCTCCCATCTTGGTGCTCCACTTTTAAAACCCAAAACAGGTGTCAATTCCTCTGACAGTAAACTTTAGGAAATGTGTTATGCATCTTAAATTCAATTTGTCGCTTATGATAAAACGGTCTACCTAAATTAATCCAAAACCTCGCATGTATAACACTGAGTGCATAAAATCTTTTCTGATTTGGAAAATTCTAATCAAGTCAAACACAAGTCAGAAATCTTAAAATCAAAACTCAATCTGGGATGTGTACATATAATACTATAGTATTACTGTCTTCTGCCATTTCATCATACATCTCAAGTTGGAAAGGTGATGCTTCAGGATTCATTTGATCATTCTTTTATTACCCACAATTAGATGTAAAAAAAGTGTTTTTTCTATAGAATAAGCTTGTCTATTGAGAAGTAAAGATAACTTATGTCTTCATGGTCGTTATTTTTTCTAAGGGAGCGGATGGTTAGATAAAAAAGTTGAACGAATTCAATGAAATAAAAAATTACCTTATTTTTGCTAAGTGTTATCTAAAATTAACTTACGCATTCACTTTATCAGAAAGTTATATCAACTTGAACAAAGTTTCACTGAATGCACTAGAATATACAGAATATAATAGCATAGTTCACAAAATCAATAACACTGATAAAAATACAGGACTATGAGCGAAGCTGATGCTCAATCATTGAATATATAACCAGGGACCTGAAATGTGGTAATCATCGCAGGAGGTCAGAATTGCATGATGTACGCGTCATCATTCCGATATGCGCATAAGGGCACGTTCTGTATCTCTATTACATCACGTAATATTCAGTTTCATGGAAATACAGTTCTGATATTATTCCTTAACAATGAAAAGAAGCAGATTTATCATTTTCACCTTTCGCTTATTCTACTCAAGTTAAAATGCATTTACAAGCAACCTCAACTCCTCCATGAGATGAAAAATGGAAGTCAATCCCCCCCCCCAACCCGGTAAAAAAATGAAGCTCCAGCCAATGACTAACCTACGTAATCGCCCATGAAGAGATAATTAGTGTCCGGAGCATTTCCTCCTATCCGGAACAGCTCAATGAGATCGTAAAACTGTCCGTGAATGTCGCCGCAAACGGTCACCGGGCACTTCACCGGCTGTACGTTCCATTCTTCCACCAAAATAGCCCTTGCTTGGTCGCACAGAGTCTTCACCTCAGCCTCTGACAATGGCTTGCATTCCATCAATTGTTCGATTTGCCGATCCAGATCCACGTGAGACGTCATCGTTTCAACCCACGATCTGTAGCTCCGAAAGATCAGAATTCAGAGATCCAATCCGAATTAGAAAATTTGGAAAATATCACCTTCAATCGGTTCGATTTAGCATAGATCGAACGGACAAAACCTAGGAGTTAGGGTTAGGGTTATGCTTAGGGTTTCCAATGGCAGAGTTGACGGGGGGGATGAACGAATTGAAGGACATATGCGATTTTTAGCTATTTTGCTCAGCACCTGTAGACTGTTATCGCGTCATCTCAGTGGTCTGGCTCCATTGACGGGAAAATGCGCTCGCTCTCTCTCTCTCTCTCTCTCTCTCTCCGGAAAATCGGAAATTTTGAGACCAGAATTTGAAATGTATTTATACTCGAGAGGGGGCTGCCGTGTCGGAAACCTTCACTAAAACGGGAAAGTCGTAATAAAACGATATCTCTGTGCACAATCAGTGACAAAATTATTCATTTTACTTATATTTTAATTAAGTTAATTTTAGTAT
>JAODPA010014405.1:0-13350 GCA_025585075.1 Nepenthes mirabilis
CAGATTGCTATGCCTCTGACCCAACTGACGAGAAAGGAGGCTAAGTTTGCATGGATTGAGTAATGTGATCAAAGTTTTTAGGAGTTAAAAGACCGTTTGACTACCGCCCCAGTACTAATTATTCCAAAGGGTTCATGTGACTTTGAGGTATACTGTGACGCCTCTAAGGCTGGCTTAGGGTGCGTATTGATGCAGTATGGTAAGTGTGAGCCCCAAAATCTAAAAGGCTTAAATACCGGAGTAAATTTTCATGGCTTAGCAAACCGGAGCAAAATATTATGGCTTAAAAACCAGAGTGAATTATTGTGGGTCGAAAACCGGAGTGAAATGTTAAGGCTTGAAATCCGAAGTGTTTTATAAAGAGCTAAAGGCCAGAGTGGCTTTATGCCACAAAAAAGCTAGACTACTTTGTATAAGTACAAGAGGCCAGAGTGAATGGTGAAGAAATATTGATAGGTTTTGAGTAAGAAACATTTACCGTTTTGAAGTAAAAAATATTGGCCGGTTTTGAGTAAGAAACATTGACCGGTTTTGAAGTAAGAAATGTTGACCAGTTTTGAGTAAGAAACGTTGACCAGTTTTGAATAAAAAAATATTGACCGATTTTGAGTAAGAAATATTGACCGACTTTGAAGTAAGAAGTGTTGACCGATTTTGAGTAAGAAATGCTGACCAATTTTGAAGTAAGAAGTGCTGACCGGTTTTGAGTAAGAAACGTTGACCGGAAGTAATAAATGTTGATAAGCTTTAAAGTGAGAAATGTTGACTGATTTTGAGAAGAAAATATTGGCCGGCTTTAAAGGAAACATTAACCAATCGGAACCAACAATGAATTGGCGTTGAAAATCAGAGTAAACTAAAGCCGACAAAGGACGACTTTAGACAGACTAGATCTAACCACTCAGAGTAAGTAAACTACCCTTACCTACTCTATTGACCCTCTGAAAGAAAGTACTAAGTAGTTAACTTATCCCCATTTACTCCCAATGAGTACCAAGTAGGTAACTTACCCCACTTCCTCCCACCTAATCCCTCCTCTATATATACTGAACTCCTAGTTGAGGGACAAGTGTGGAAAATCTGTGTAAGAAAGGAAGGAGCAAAGAGGAAGAGGGAACCTTAGGTCAGCCGGAGTGGACGATTTGACAATCAGGCAAGTGTATTCTCCATTTGTAAACTCAGGTTTTAAGAATATTTTAATGTAAGTGCACCTCTTGATTTTAAGTTAAATGCCGTTAGAACATTTTAAGACCTGTCTTCCTGTAATTACTACTTTCCATATAATGGTTGCAAAGACTGCATAAAGTTTTATTCGAAATCCTATTTCATGCTTTAAGTGTAATGAATGGTTGGACTGAAATTATGATCTTGACTTCATGTTTACCCCATGCCCTCTGTCAAATCTTGTTCGAATTGCTTTGCATGAAAATTTGGCATGAAATTGAAATAACAAAAGATAAAGGTCCCTTTGTACTTGACCAGAAAGATTGAATTATGAACCGGCCTTGTGACATAATGTTATAAAGCCCTTTGTATTTGACCAAAAAGGTTGAATTATGAACTGGCCTTAAGACATGATAAATAAGATCGGACCTAGCACTATGATACACAATCAGATAAAATTCTCCGGTATGTCTTAGAATGTTATGGTGGTAATCGGAAATAACTCCGTCTATGGAGTGATACGTGGTCCGCCCCTCCTCGGGATGTAATGAGAGGGTAGAATATGAATTTTGGCCTTTGATTGTGTGGAGTGAACACAATCTATCTGTAGAAAAGATATGAATATGAATTTAAATTTTGGCCTTTAATTGTGTGGAGTGAATATAATCTATTATCGATTACTCTCCCCCTTGGTTGGTAGGGTCTACCGGCCTAGGTCCCTTTTGAAAGATAAAAGCCAGTAAATGAAATGCTTTAAGAAACTTTTGATTATGACGTGAGCCAAAAGCTTCGGATTTTGACACAAAAACTCTGAACTCCAAAAGTTTGATGCTATAGTAAATTATCTGCTTGAAATACTTTATCATGTCCTCTAGAAATTGTCGTGACCATAAATCTTAAAAATTCCATGACTTTGTTTCACTGCATGTTTTTAGTACCTTGTTAGGTTTCGACTCATTCTTTCAAATTTTCTAGATAAGACTGTAAATTTAATACCTAACGAACAAGATTAGTCGGTGAGATCCTGGATCAAGAGAACTTATTGAAGCTTATTTTGGAGGATCTCGGTAGTCTTAAACGAATCTATCATTGAATAGCATGAACTAGGAACGTCTATGTTTCCAATTTTGTACCATTTGGGTTGTATCTGCTTCTGCAATTACATTTGATTTTAGAAGGCATCTCTGTACTAATTTGATGGACTGTTAAAGAATTGGAGTTATTGTTGTTATACAGAATTGGGCAGTCCTGTGATCATTTACGCTTTTGGTAATTTATTTCGTATGGCATGACTAGTCCGGTCTGATTTGCCCAAGAGTTATCAGTACCGGATGGTCTTTGACAGAGCGAAAAAAATAAAATGAGGTTCTGTCACAGTAAGGTTATGGCTTCTGGGTCTAAAGAGCTGAAGGTGTATGAAAAGAACTACCCGACTTATGATCTGGAGTTAGTTACTGCGGTATTTGCTTTGAAAATTTAGAAACATTATTTGTATAGTAAAAAGTTCCTTATTTATTCTGATCACAAGAGTTTGAAGTATTTGATCTCGCAGAAGGAGCTTAATATGAGGCAAAGGAGATGGCTCGATTTCTTAAAAGATTATGACTGTGAGATACAGTATAAACCAGAGAAGACTAAAGTAGGTGCAGATGCTTTTAGTCGCTGATCAAGTTATATGGCTAAATTACAAATTAAGTAGATAGAGATGTTGGATTATGTGAAACAGTGTAATATCCAACGGTATGCTCGAGGTGGTAGAATACTTTTGTCTTATCTTCAGGTCCAGCCCGATGTGATTAATAAAATTAAGGAGAAACAAGTGACCCATTTCTTGTGGATATTGTAAAAGATCTGAATAGAAACTCTCGTGCTGATTTTAATGTCCGTACTGATGGAGTATCAAGGTTCAGAGACCGATTATGTGTGCCAGATGATAAGGAGTTGAAGGAAAAGATATTGAAAGAAGCCTATAGGTTTTGGTATAAGATTCACCCAGGGATGAATAAAATGCGTCAGGATTTAAAGAAGACTTTTTGGTGGAGGAACATGTGGAGAGATATTATGGCTTATATGGAGAAATGCTTGGTGTGTCAGCTACTGAAAGATAAAAGGAGGAAGCCTTCTGGGTTGTTACAATCGATGTCGATTCCGAGTTGAAAATAGGAGGATATTTCTATGAATTTTGTATCAGGTTTGCCGAGGACTCCCAGGAATCATGACACCGTTTGGGTTATAGTTGATCGGTTGACGAAATCAGCCCATTTCTTGGCAATTAGGACGACATTTTCATTATATGTAAACGAGATTATGAGGCTCCATGGAGTATCTGTTTCGATTGTGTCTGATAGAGACCGGCGTTTTGTCTCGAGGTTTTGGGAGAGCTTGCATAAGAAATTTGGGACAGAATTGAAATTCAGTACTGCGTATCACCCTTAGATGGATGGCTAGTCAAAGCATACCATTCAGATCCTTGAGGATATGTTGAGAGCCTCCGTGTTAGAGATGAAAGGGACTTGGGACAGTTATCTGGCTTTGGCAGAATTCGTATACAACAATAGCTACCAAGCAATTATTGACATGGCGCCTTTTGAGGTATTGTATAGTAGGAAGTGCAGATCGCCAATTCATTGGGAGGAGACTGGAGATAAGAGGATTTTGGGTTTAGAGATTGTGAAAGAGATTATAATGGCCCAAATCCTAGAATATAGAAAATTTCCGATGTTAAGTTACAATTACAAAGGATGGTGATCCAGTCAACAAGTGTTGACCGGAAGGCATGAAGAAGGCATAATCCGGTCAACGTAAAATGTTGACTGGAAGGCATGAAGAAGGCGTAATCCGGTCAACGTAAAATGTTGACCGGAAAATGTGAATGGATGGAAGGACAGGAAAGAGGAAAGAAATCCGGTCAACGCCAGTTAGTTAACCGGAATGTATTTAAATGAGAAATATGAATCCGGCCAAGGTCAGTGAATCAGAAAATTTAATTAGGAAACTCTTCGGGAATGTAAAACTATAAATAACATACTCCGAAATATTTTTCCTAGTGTGGACCATAAATAACTTAGAAATTTAATGAGAAACTCCTTGAAAAATGTAGAGCTATAAATAAGAAATATTCCCCCTGTATTGCCAATCATTAATGACGGTCACCAGACCCAATGCCTATAAATAAGAACTAGAAGAGTGAGAAAGAGGCACGCAATAGAATTTTCTAGTAAATGAATGTCAAAAGTTTAAGGCAAAGTAGAAGAAATCCAGGCAATAGTACTCACCCCTGTTTTTAAAGTTCATGATTATGCATATTTGCAATGCGAGTATATATGATATTCTTATGAAATTATGTATGTATGATATTTGTTCTGTTCTTGTGATTTATCGTTCTTAATCGCATGTTTAAAAGAAACCCTGATATTCATGGTGTTAGATTTTATTCTGCTTGAAGTATATGATTAATTGTTAACCTATATGAACTTTGATAATTACATGTTTAAAGAAAAGACTTCTAACTTTTAAGAAAAAGAGCTTCGGATTTTGAATGATTAAGAACACCGGCTTTTAGAGCTCCGGATTTTAAAGAACTTCGTCTTTTAGAGCTTCCGACTTTAAATGAAAATGAACTTCGGTTTTTAGAACTCTGGATTTTAAAGAACTCCGGCTATTTGAGCTTCAGTTTTTAATGAAATTAGAACTCCGGCTTCTGAACTACGGCTTCCGTTGAAAAAGAGCTTCGACTTTTGAACTCCGCCTTTTTAAGAAAAGAACTCTGTCTTTTGAAAAAGAACTCCGGCTTTTAAACTCCGCCTTTTTAAGAAAAGAACTCTGCCTTTTGAAAAAGAACTCCAACTTTTGAACTCCGATTTTTGTTGAAAAGAACTCTGGTTTTAAGGAAAATGGACTTCGGCTTCTAAGATCAAGGCTATAAGAATAAGAAAAATGTATGCAATCCGGATAGCAAGTGGAACTCTACGACTTTCGACTTTCGAACTATAACGGATGGCCATTAAAAGATATGAACTAAGAACCGAGTTTCCATTAAACTTGCTGTTAAAGATGGATGAAGGATATTGGAGTAACACTCGAGGACTGCCTCCTAGGCCACGGGGAAAACTTTTGGTGGCATAAGACTTTTGGACTACGGCCCCGTATGCCGGGTTAAAGGCATTACATCCCGCCTCAGAGAGCATAATGAGAGGATACGGCCTTAGGTTGTGGGGTTACACGCAACCCTTCCTCGATATTGTCCGCTCTCGTCCGATCCCTAAAGATGATAAGAATTTTCAATGATTTTTATGAGTTTTTCGAAGACAAGATAATAAGAAAAAGAATAAGAAAATGCCAAACTAAAGAAGAAACGATATGATAATTTTCGTATGCTAAGTTATGTTATGAAATTCTGTTTTGATCCGCTTATATATATGTTTATGTTTTCTGTATGTGAGTATCTTGTTGGGCTTTGTGGCTCACTCTTGCTATTTTCAGATGAAGAAAGGCTTATGGAGGATGAAGTTGAGTAAGACCATATGAAGTAGTTAGACGGCATAGCTGGCCGGAGCTGATCAATGAAGAACTTGATTTATTCTTTTTGATGTTTTGAGAAGACTTGTAGAACAGTTCCGCTGTATAAGAATCTATGGATGTCAGCATGTTTCCATGATTTCTTTTGGATAAATGAAATTTATAATTCTAGTATGCATCTCAGGACCAAGTTTAAAATTAAAACCGGAAGGCTAGCTCATGTAGTTCGACCTCAAGAAATCCTGTGTATGAAAGAAAAGAAAAAATTTTATGTCCACCTAATTATTGTCTATTAAATTTATTTTAAGGCAAGGATTTAGGCTTGACGGCGGCCTTATGCGGTGGAATAAGGCCGGACCGTCACAGAGACAGCGAAGAAAATTAGATTGATTCACGAGAACTTGAAAGTTGCTCAAAATACACAGAAAGTTATGCAAATTGGAGAAGATCAGAGCTAAGATTTGAAGTAGATGATTTTGTATTTCTGAAAGTCTCGTCGTCTAAGGGGACGTACAGGTTTGGATTGAAAGGTAAGTTAAAACCGTATTTTATCGGGCCTTTTGAGATTCTAGAGAGGATCGGGGAGGTGGCCTACAGGTTGCACTACTGCCCAGTTTAGTGGATATACACGATGTATTCCATGTGTCGATGCTATAGAAGTATGTACACGATTCGATGCATGTGATTGAGTACGAGCCCTTGACCGCTGATAATGATCTATCCTATGTCGAAGAGCCGATACGGATATTGGACTGAAACGATCAAAAGCTATGCACGAAGACCATCCCTTTGGTGAAAGTGTTTTGGAAGAATCATTCACCGGAGTAGGCTACTTAGGAGCGCGAAGAGGAGGTTCGAAACAAGTATCCCCACTTGTTTTCTTGAGGTATGTAATTCCGTTCAATTTCGAAAACGAAATTTATTTAAGTAGGGGAGAATGTGAGGTACCAGAACCAAAACGTGATAATTTGGGAGTAATTAAAATGATGATAATCTATAAGAGGCCAAACATGCATTGAAAAATGAGGATTGGAAGTAAAAGTGAAAAATTTACCCAAGTTCAACAAATTGCAGGGCAGCGCCTGCCACGTGCCCGAGGCGCGGTTGCGAGCACAAATTCCAGTTTGGCCTGGAGTATGGCCTGCTTGCTGCACACTTGAGCGAGCTGGTGAGCGAGATCGCCTCGCATGGGTGCGCTCGCTGGGTGCTCCAGCTCGCGCCCGACTTTTACCCCTGCGTTCTGATTTCGTTTTTGTTATAAAGTGAAGGGGGAAAGAGAGAAGGGTAGAACAATAGCAGCACGAAGGAAAATGAGGGAGAAGAGAAGAGGAAAAAGAGAAAATCACTAGTTCTGATCCGTTCCGGATAAAAATAACGGTAGATTGGGCTGAAACAAGTGTACCTCGGATGCTTTTTTTGTTTATACCGCTTTTCCTTGTTTCAAAATTGGTAAAAATACTCTAAAATTTTATTGCTCCATGTTTAAAGCAAATGAAGCATGTTTCCCTCGATTGTTTGGTTAGTTTTATATTTACTCCTGCGTATTGTGATATTTGGCTTCAATTTTATGAATAACCATATCTTTAGTGTTCGATTTGGTTCCGGAAGCACGTGGTGAAACCTTAACTCGAAAATATTTGGGGATTTTTAGTTCAAATGCATGATTTAGTACATGTATTTGGATTTATGGTGTTAATTTTATGAAATAACACGTGTTTGGTATTCGATTTGAGTTCGGAAGCCTTGGCGAAGCCCTATGTACGAAATTGAAGGGATTTAACCGTTTTAATCCAAATTTCTTACAATGTAAAAGTTAATTAATAACGTGGTGATACATAATATGTGATTTATAGCCAAAAAGTTTACACTGATTTACACTGTTAAATTTCTAAATGCTTATAAACTGTTCACTGTATATTCTAAAGCTACTGAAGAGTTATTAAGAAACTCTAACTGATTTATGAAACTGAAAAGGTGTTTTCAATTAAGAAATAAGTAGGAAAATATTTCTGATACTACTATTTAGAACCCAGGACTGATATACAGTCAGGTTATATTATTCGACATGCCTTAAAATGTTATAATGGTAATCGATGAGAACTCCATCCATGGAGTTATACGTGGTCTGCTCTTCCTCAGGGCGTTAAACCAGAGGGTAGTTCACCATTACTGGTCGACGTTTCTCTGATGATTCGTCGACACTCCTGTATTGATGCCCATGAAGGAGAAAATACTGCCATTGTTTATAGCCTTGGATTGTGAGGAGATGTACATAATCTATCCTCGATTATTCACCCCCTCTGCTCGTAGGGTCTACTAGTAAGGTCCTTTACTGATAGAAAAGGAGCTTTTTATAATTTATAGAATTGAGACCAACTTCTACTTTCAGTGGCATGATTGTACTGATTTCTGATTTCCAAAATTTAATTAATGTCAAGTCATGTTTTCTCTACTTTTCATGCACTATTCATCTTCTGTATATTTTATACTATGATAGATCTGCATAACTGTTTTGCATAATAGATTTACTACATTTAAGTATGTACATTGTTGGGTTTCGACTCACTGTTTTACTGTTTTTCCTCTTCCAGATGAAACAGTAGAGTTCGTACCGAACGAGAAGAAATAGTTGAAGTAGCTTACTGGCTTGGAAGTCCTGAAGCCTTTAGAGATCTTGGAAGGAAGTTTTTGGACGTAATTGCCTGACTTTTTGTATATGGATTTATGTGTATGGATTTTGTAAGAAATGTATAATACATATAGAGATTTATGCTTCCGCAGGTCTATAGTTTTGCTTCCGCTATGCGTTTCCTTTCTGAATTTTGTTACAGGACCTAGATGGCATTTCATATGTTTTTGACTTAGTAGATAGGATAATAATTGAGCTATAGATGATGTGACATTCTGAGATCCTGTGTATGTGTATTGTAGGATAAAAGGGTAATATATGTTTAATTGAGTACTTGTTTCAGGATATTTGGTATAGGTTGTATCTTTGGATTTTATCCTGCTTATAGAGAAAATTCTGCCGAAATTCCTGCAGAATTTATATGTCTTAAATTATGATTTTAAATTATGTTTCTATCATGATAGAAGCTTCTAAGGAAAAAAAATCCGTTCTGTCACAGTATCATTATTTTGTTATACTATTATCTACGGGTCAATTGACTAATATTCGTCTCTAATCACTAATATCGGACTTCAAACCAAGTTGCGATATACCCGTATATGTACTCAATTTTCCTATATGAGTTGACCTACTTAATTGTAGCTATAACTATTTAAATTCTCTCTCAGGTATGAACGGTCTAGAACATTATTTCTTCCATAAATAACTTTTATGCTTTAAATAAATTTCCTTAAATCTTATAGAATAATTATTCAATTCTTATATCTTTCTTACAATCCATCAAATTTCTTAACATAGTTTAAACCCACACTAAAATAGATCCCATAGTAAATTTTATATAAAATATTTACACTTTGCTTCAACTATTCTTTAAAATATTATCATCCAACATTAGTAGTTAGGTTAATTGACCCTACTTAAATCCTCAATGTGTCAAAGTCCTTATTATTTATTTCAAATTTATTGTCAGTTTGCACTTGATACAAGTTGTTGCTTCATTTCCTTGATTTCTATGATTTCCATTTCAATTTATCTCTAACTCTTTAAGTTTCGTAATTTCCATCTCATAAAGTCTTTTAAGTCGATGCGATTATTCAAGTTAGCTCGATAGAGAAGTCGGTCCTCTGCACGGTGGTTGTATCGGTGATATGGTCGTAACGCTTTTGAAAATTTCTGAGTTGATAATAACGCCTCTACTCAATAGCTTATCCCACCCATTGTAGATGCGAAAGCACTGCATCGCTTAAAAGTACACAGCTGATGTGCAACACACCCACAGTTGAGGTCAAACCCCTCCTGAATCGAGAATAGTGGAAGTTCTTCTTGACTATGTGATTATCGCCGATCGAACGGAGTTGGCATATTCTTCTTTGGCACACAACAATGCATGACGCATAGCCCTAGATTACAGGAAATCCGCTAAGAAAGATGATGGCCCAATCTCGAAATTCGTAACAATAGGTGTTGGTGGTCTTCTTCTTTTGAATAGCTAAATAATAGAAGTTTGCGCATTCGCCGCCTAAGATCCACAAGTCAAGGCTCATACTATGAGCTGACCTACTCTGTATGAATGCCTTCATAAGTTTTGCAAGAGTTTCTAATACTCGTATTTTGTTGCCTTGTCAACCTATAAAATAAGAAGATTTACAATCTAACCTATATCAATACTCTAGCCAACAAGTTTCCTCCTGATCCCAAAATATCCTAGACCCAAAACCGAAATTATATGATACGTTTCACAACTCAGAATCACTAATGACCTTCTAAGTCCTCAAGGAAGCGCTTTAAAATTTTCTTCGACCTAAAACGATCACTAATATTCTAAGTTCTCAAACCACTTAGTGACTTAAAATTTTAAAATACTGAGCCTTGAAAGTCCTCCAAAATACATACTATTCTCGATCCAGACTTGATTTATAAATCTAAATGTACAAATATCATTGAATCATCTAATATCCTTAAATATCATCCACTCCAAAAATCCTCGAATGTTCACATAGAACCTTAACTATCTGATACTATTAAATTGTAACAACCCGGGCTCGGATACCCGAACCCAACCCGAACTGTCCAAGTGAAAATCTCAAATTATCTAAAATCATCAATTACACGTCATCAAACAACTTAAATGAACTCGATTCAATCACATCGCTATCATCTAAAGGCCATCAATAGTCATCATAAATGTATCATTAAATAAATACTGTAATAGTGATAAATAACTTCAATAAATGATATCGATTTCTAAAATATCATTCCTCATAAAAAAAATCTAATAAAAATCAAATAGTAACTGAACTACTAGAATCTTAAATCTTTATCCTAAAAGTCACAATTTTTGAAATCACCTCTACCTATAGTCTATACAATCACATGCGATCTCTTTTATTTAGATGTCAACCTGTCTACTCTGAAGCCAATAAAATACAAAAGTGAGATGAATGCCTCGCAAGTAAAAATAAACAACAATAGAAGAGTACAATTAAGCATCCCAGACGATAACATAATGAAGAAAATTGATAATGACAGGTAATATATCAACAACTGTTCGAGATTCAATAATATATTGGGTCTATGACCCCAAAGCCATATAAACAACTTGATATCTAGACAGCAATATGGATTCCACTGAATCTAATCATCAGCTCAATATAAGGTCACAACTGTATGAATGATCAATAATCTCCATGAACCTTATTCTACCACAATAAACCAAAGGCCGTGTATTTATGCCCCCAACGGCTGGGTAATACAATGAGGTTATCCATGGTATCCAACTACCCCTACAGTCCTCCCAGAGACTGTACCTGTAGCATGTCAATACCACCTGTGATACCCCTCACTAAATGATATCCCAGATATCATATCCTACGATGGTCACATGATTATAAGTATCCCTCCTCAATAATAACTATCTCGACTAATTGTACAAGATAATTTGATTATTCATCCAATTTGAGGTCACGATTGTATGAGATAATAAGAATCTCTTTGAACCTTATTTTACCCTAGTGAACCAAAGGTCGCGTATTTATGCCCCCAACGGCTGGATAATGTAACGAGGTTATCCATAGTATCCGACTATCCCTACAGTCCTCCCAGAGACTGTACCCGTAGTATGTCGATATCACCCATGATACCTCTTGTCAAATGATATCCCAGATATTATCTCCTACGATGGTCACATGGTTATCAATATCCCTTCTCAATAACAATGATCTCGAGTAATTGTACAAGATAACAAGAATTCGATTATTCCCCTAATTTGAGGTCACGACTGTATGAGATAATAAGAATCTCTCTGGACCTTATTTTGCTCTAGTGAACTGAAGGTCGCATATTTACGCCCCCCAACGGTTGGGTAATATAACGAGGTTATCCATGGTATCCAACTACCCCTAGAGTCCTCCTAGAGTCTGTATCCGTAACATGCCGATACCACCCATGATACCCCTCGCCAAATAATATCCTAGGTATTATCTCATACGATGGTCACATGATTATAAGTATCCCTCCTCAATAACAATGATCTCAACATTTGGAATAGAATCGATATTGAAAAAATATAGACTACTCTACAGTTCCACAGACTCCCATATGCCTCGTTAACATAGAGTTTTCATATACTCTCATTTACTTATCCACCGAGTGCTAATAAAGTATACGCACGCCAACAAAGTTAACGCAACAAATAACTTACCATAATTTATTAAGATAATCCAAGGGTAATTACCTGCTGACCGAGCTTTAATTCTGTACTTAATTAACCATTTTATTCTAATTCCAAGCTCTACACATAGGGACAAAGCCTTTATTATTACATGTATATACCCATGAAAATACCACAGCCAATATTCAGGAATATTTTATTCCATGAACAAAATGTAGCATAAACCTGCCGGTCACACCGTTGCCTGTTTGCTCACACAACAATTGCCGACCATATTTCCCAAAACCGCATACACATTCACCCAACACACACAACACACATCCTCACTCACATATATATACACTATCAATTCATGCACACACACAGATATACATATATCTATTAATTCATTTACTTATTTATTCATTTTAATACTCACGTATACAGGGCTAACATACCCACCAACACGTACATACATACATGCCAACCCATGTATACATACATGTCAACCCATACATACGTACATAAAAACCCATATACACATGGGTACATACGCATATACATATGCCTACACCTCCATATGCACCTTCATACTCATGCCCATATACATATGCCCAGTATACAACCTGTATGCATATGGCAACCTATGCTTTCGTACGCCTACACAGCCGCACACATATAAATTCATATATATACTATTTTTATACGTCGTATCCATGTGTCCATATACACACACCCATGCCAAGGTACATATACGCACAACACGTAGTACCCATAAGGCTCAAATACACCTCCGACCGCTATGCCAATTTCTTGCCATTTTTGAATCCTAGAACTGGGTTCAAAAGGCGAAAACAGAGCATGGCGCTCTATTTCTCCCAATTTGCGCTGATCCCAAAATAAGCCGGTATAACAAGTAAGACAAATACTTTATAATTCCACTGACCAAATTATCAATCCCCGATTTAACATAGAACCCTAAAGTTCAAGGCTTTCACCTCTCGAGCCGTAGGCTCTGTTCTTCCCATTTCCAACTTCTCAACCACGACACAACCAAATCACCACAAAATTATGGCATGCAAGCAATGGGATAATATCAACAATAAGTTAGGAAGAATTTATTTTGTGAGATAGAAATTTACTTGCCTCAATTTCCTCTTTACTCTTCAGCGTCGGTGGAGGCAATGGCAAAACAGATCTTCGATTCCATCCTCCCCCTTCCTTAACCCTAATGTCGCCTTAAAAGTTGAGAAAGCCTTTTAGGGTTTCCTTCGAAACCTTCCTCCTTCTCCGCTGCCATACGCGTGCCTTCCTTCTTCCCTCTTTACTTCTGTCATCTTTCCTTCTTTCCTCTCCTTCCTTTACTTTGTATTTCCTTTTCTCTCTTTTC
>JAODPA010014416.1:0-13349 GCA_025585075.1 Nepenthes mirabilis
TTCAAGCACTCTAAAACTAATTTCCAAATAGCCTTATTTGCATCCAAACTAGTTACAAGATCATTCGAACCTAATATTCTGGAAGGTTAGTAAGAATAAAGACAAGAATGAGTTTGACGCTCAACAATACATAGATATTTTTATATACTGACATATAACAAATGAGATATGTTAGGATTTGTTGGGTACAGCACCGGTGATGCCCAGAAACCGCAAGGCCGAATTCAAGTAGCAGCAGCCCAAACGATCAATATAGCCCAGAATTCGAAACAGCTTTCGTGGCAGCCTAACGCCCACAACCAATCAGCGCTTCTTGTAACTCATTTATACAACTGCAAGCAATAGGCGTGAGGCAGTAGGAGCAAACCAATGGAAGAGAGGTCAACTCTACCAGCCGCGGCTCACGCCGCTCCCTATAGCTGACTAGCTAATCTTCATGCAAAGAGCAGGCCAAGCATGGCCAGTGATGCACAACGGTCTCCTCACCGCCATAAGGCAACAATTGACACCACCGATCGCCACCAATGATCAACGGCTGACGAATCTCTACAGAAAAGATTCTTGAGCGCAAAGCTCCACTGCCTAGAGCCTATAAATCCCCTCTCCTTCTACAAGAGAAGAGATTGGATCCTGAATCCTTAATCTGAGCCTGGGTATTAGACAAACACTCATTGAGTTTCACCTCTCAGACTTATGCCCAGCGCTAAACCTTCACAGCCTTCCACAGGCTACTAAAGTGAGCCACCTATCGAGGTGTATTCCCAGGAGCCAGGCCTCCCACCTACCGCTCATCAACTCCCACACGCTTACATTCATACACTCCCAGGGTACACTCAGTATATTTTCGTGCACCTCTAAGGGTGGCCCACTTTTCGTTCATTACAGAAGGTTGCTGACTCAAGCGTCGGAATATTTTCGGTGGGAGAAATCTCATTGACGTCTGACATCTTATTTATAGTATGTATTGTGCAGATTTTAGGTTAATAGCGATAGAGACTAGACTCACCCGTGATCCCCTCTAGACGATGAGGAATCCGAAGGTTCTCTAATTCGTACGACAACCAGGGACCCGAGACGCAACATTGGCGCTATCTGTAAGAATGCGACAAAAAGTCCAGCATCTCTCCCCAGTACTCAATTCCTTATGTGAAAATGGTCAACATTAGGGCACAAGTCGACGTTCTAGCAAGAGATGCAGCCGCTCATGGAGATAACCTCTTAGTGGGTAGTCGTGCCAAAGAGCGATTGCAGCCTGACGTCCACTAGCTGGCTGCCGAAATGGGTGACATGATGTTGATACTTCAAGCACTCTGGAATCGAATGGGCACCAAGTGGATGGGGGCTGGTCCCCAGGCGTCTCAGGCATCGTCCTCCGGTGAGGAAGGCGTCGCATCAGAGCCTCCAGGGGACAGATTGGATTGGCCCGATGAAGCTAAGGCCCAGGCAGCCTTAGGCAGTAGGGCTTAGACTACGGCTAGAAGCCGCCCTAGTCAGGACCAGCGGGAGGAGAGCCCAGAGGGACGCAACCCCCGTAACTCCCGCAGCGAAAAGAGGTAGACAGCCACGGACTCATGCATCTAGCGGCCACCCCGCACAAAAAGTCGCTACAATCGACAAGTCCAGCAGATCAGTAGGGTCACATGAAGCTCCGTGACATCATCAACGGAAGGAGAACCGAGTCTGACCTGCTGATAGAGGAAAAGGTGAAGATACTCTGGGACCACCTGAACAAGGAGAGGCCCGTACGATCTTCTGCTAACCTACAGAGATCATCATTTGCCATAGACCTCCAGACCCTGCCGCTTCCCTAGAAGTTTAAAATATTAACACTGGACGGGTACGATAGGAGTAAGGATTCAATGGACCACATTAACTACCTCCACACTCACCTGTCTCTCTAGGGAGCGAGTAAGGCCATGATGTGCCAGTGCTTTCCCATCACCCTTAGGGGGGATGCGCTATTTTGGTTTTATGGCCTCCTAGCAAACTCCATCCACTCCTTCAACGAGCTCGTAGACTGCTTCTTGAGCAGTTCGTCTCTAACCAGAGGGAAGAGAAGTAGCCATGGCATCTGGTCCGCCTCCGCCAGAGGACGGACGAAAGCTTGACGCGATTCCTCAACCGCTTCATCAGTGAGGCCCGGATCCCCCAGCTCTTTAATGAGCTGAAGCTCAATGCCTTTGTGGCTGCGTTGGCGGTAGGGGACTTCTTCAATCACTTGTCACACCAGCGCCCTCAATCCTGTCGGGAAATTAAAACCATCGTCTATGCTTTTATCTTGGCAGAGGAGGCCAATGAGGCAAAGTGTCCCGAACGCGTGGATTACTCTCCGGAAGGGCCCAAGCCAGCCGCCGAGAAGAAAAGGAACGGCGACAGCGGTCGCTTCCTGGAGCACTGTAAGAAGCCTCGACCCTCACTGGGATCCAAGAAGGAGCACAGGCCGATGTCCCTAACTCCACTGAATGATACCTGCGCAAATATCGAAATACAGATCTTGAACAAAAAGTTCTTGAAGTCGCCAAAAGCGCTGAAGGGCCCGAGCAGTGAAGGCCAGACAAAACACTACCATTATCACCGCTGCCTGGGACATTCCATAAAGAACTGTTGGACCCTGCAGTAAAAAATAGAAGACTTAATTCACCGTAGACACTTCAAAGGGTTCATGAATGGCTCAGGGTAGGCCCCCACAACCTCAGAAGATGAGGCCAGCGAGCCTTCGAAGAATCGTACGGTTGTCGGCGTGATTAGCATGATCTCAATTGTGCCGACCAAGAGTAGTAGGCAGGTGCAACCCCAGCTGACTTCCACCAACAAGAGAGCGAGGGTAGGGGATAGGAGTAACGTCATTAGTTTTAGCAGAGACGATATAGCTCATATAACCTTCCCCAATTCCAATCTCCTTGTTGTATCAACCATTATTTCAGACGGTACGGTTGATTACCAACTAAAATAAGTTTTTATTGATAATGGAAACTCTTAAAATTTGCTATATCTTGATACTTTCTTTAGACTTGGATTGAGTTGAAACTAGATAAAAATACTGCTTGGATAACGAACTTGTACCTGTGTAGGGAGAAATCTAGCTAGAGATCACAATGAAAACTTACCCGCGCACCGCGGCACGAGCGCTAACGTTCTTTGTCATCGATCTATCGCCCGTCTACAACATCATCCTGGGTAGACCATTCCTCACGTCATTCGGGACTGTTACTTCAATCCCTCATTTGAAGGTGAAATTTTCGACCCCGTTTGGCATGGGAGAGGTGCTTGGAGATTAGGTGATGGGACGGATGTGCTATTTGTCTCAAGTCACTCCAGCAATGTCGGACTGCATGGACGGAGAATTGGATCTCCATGACGAAACCACGCTACAGCAAGCCTAGTTATGAGAAGCAACCGAACTGGTCCCTCTAGATCCTGCTGAGTTGGAGAAGTGCGTACACATAGGCAGTTCTCTCACTGCGGCAAGCCATGATCGGCTCATTAGCTATCTTCGAAAGAACTCCGACGTGTTAACATGGGTCCCTGCTGACATGCCAGGGATACCAGCCGGAATAATGGTCTATAAGTTGGACCTTGATCCCGGTCATAAGTCCGTCAGGTAGAAGCATAGGAACTATTCCGTTGAGAAACTAGAAGCCATATGAGAGAAAGTGGATAGATGCTGGACGCCGAATTCATAAGGAAGGTCTAGTATCTGGACTGACTATCCAACGTTGTGCTCGTGAATAAAAGCAGCGGCAAGTGACGAATGTGTGTGGATTTCACTGACGTAAATAAAGTATGTCCCAAAGACAGCTTCCTGCTCCCTTGGATCGATCAATTGGTGGATTCTACGTCCGAGCACGAGTTCCTGAGTTTTGTGGATGCCTACTCGAGTTATAATCAGATCAGGATGTATCTAGATAATGAGAAACACACCTTCTTTATGACTGACTAGGGAACATATTGCTACAAAGTTATACCCTTCGACTTAAAAAATGTCAGGGTAACCTAATAGCACCTCGTGAACAAGATGTTCGAGGCCCAAATTGAAAGGAACGTGGAGTTATACATTGACGACCACGTTCATGATTTGGAAGAGACCTTCTCGGTACTCCAAGCTCACAAGATGAAACTTAACCCGGCCAAATGTGCATTCGGAGTGACCTCCGGAAAGTTCTTAGACTTTATAGTGTCCCAACGTGGCATAGAAGTAATCCCGGAGAAGATCAGAGCTATCCTTAACATGAGCCCTCCATAGACCATAAAGGAAGTACAAAAACTCGCAGGACGGCTGGTAGCCCTATTGCGATTCCTAGCAAGTCCACAGAGAAGTACTTGCCCTTTTTCAACGCGCTTAGAGGAATGGAAGTGTCCGAATTCCTGTGGATGGATGAGTGTGAGGAAACATTCAAAGAGTTAAAGGCATACCTCGTTAGCTCACCTCTCTTGAGCTCACCATTCGCGGGCGAGGACATGTACTTCTACCTAGCCATGTCAGACACGGTGCTCAGCTTTGTGCTCGTCAGATAGCACGAAAGCACACAGCGACCTGGGTACTATGTGAGTAAGGTATTGACGGATGTGGAAACTTGCTACCCGCACGTGAAGAGGATAGCACTAACCCTCATTTATTCGACGCAGAAGTTGAGACCCTACTTCCAAGCTCACTGGATTGTCATTCTGACCGATCAAACCATGAAATTGATCCCCCAGAAACCGAAGACCTCTAGGGGGCTGGTCAAGTGGGTCATAGAGTTCGGAGAGTTTGACGTGGAGTTCCGGCCGTGGCCGACCCTTAGGGCCAGACTCTAACAGACTTCATCGTTGAGGAGGCAACCCCAACTCTAGACGTCGCACGTAGCCCGAAGAGCTCAGATGCTTCAGAAGTTCCCTCATAGATCCTGAATATCGAAGGATCATCCACCCAGACAGGTAGCGGAGATAGAGTCGTGCTCAGAACTCCAAACGGGACAGAGATCAAGTACTCTATTACGCTGGCTTTTCTTGCCACCAATAACATGGCAAAGTACGAAGCCCTTTTTGCGGGACTTCGTCTGGAAAAGGAGTGTTCCACCAAGTCACCTGTAGTGCATAGCGATTCAGAATTGGTGGTCAATCAAATCCAATGAGCCTTCGAGGCATCAAACCCTCAACTCGCGAAGTAACTGGCGAGAGAAAAAGCCCAGATCTAGACGTTCGACCATTTCGAGACCGAACATGTTCCGAGAGCCGAAAACTAGAAAGCCGATCAGTTGACGAGGGATACAGTTGCAGGATCCCTGGAGCAATACACCAGGGGCCTGCGGGAAATCCTGGTCGTACCACATGTGGGCAATCCGGACTGCGAAGTATTATAGGTTAATGAGGGCGACAATTGGATGACCCTATACCACAGGTATTTGATCGATGGAATGTTGCCCATAAACGCTGACGAGGCCAAGCGGAATAAGAAGACAGCACACTAGTATACGATCCTCGATTGTAGGCTATGTCGGCAGGGGTATTCCACTCCTTACCTAAAATGCCTAACTCCCAAGAAAGTCGAGTACACGTTGAGCAAAGTCCACCTCGGCGTATGTAGCTCGCATAACAGAGGAAAAAACCTCGCATTCAAGGTTATGCGGCAAGGTTTTTTCTGGCTCACGATGAAGCGAGACGTCTTAGAATTCGTAAAGAAGTGTAAAAGCTGTCAGGTTTATGGGACCATGGCTCATCAGCCTCACACAAAGCTACACAGCCTTCAATTTCCATGGCTGTTTCGCAGTGGGGACTTGATATCCATGGACCTATGCCCTTGGCCTCCGGGTAGAGGAAGTTCCTTATCGTCGGCATTGACTACTTCACTAAGTGGATAGAAGCAGTTCCTCTGGCATGGATCATCGAGTAGAACGTAAAAGAGTTCCTCCGCCAGAACATCGTTTGTCATTTTGGGATTCCCGAGGTTATAGTAACTGACAATGAAACCCAATTCACCAGCAAATAATTCACCAAGTATTGTGCATGCTTGCGGATAAGGTTAATCCACACGTCTGTAGCATATCCTAAGGCAAACGGGCAAGTCGAAGTTACCAATTGCACGCTATTGCACAGGTTGAAGACTAAACTGGAAGATGTAGGGGGCTCCTGGGTCGACGAGTTGCTTTCCGTGCTCTGGTCATATCGAACGACTTGCGGGAACTGACAAGGGAGTTGCCCTTCAACCTTTGCTACAGGGTTGAAGCGGTAGTCCCCATAGAAGTATGACTTCCCTACTTGCGGGTCGAATGCTTCGATCCGGCCACCAACTCCCAAAGACTTAAGAAATGCTCAGACTTGCTCCTAGATGTCCGTAACGCAGCGCGCTTGAGGATTGCAACCTACCAACAACGTGTCGCACGATACAAAAATAAGCGGGTGAAAGCACGCTAGCTCGATTTTGGAAACCTAGTCCTCCGGAGCATAGAGGCAGCAGGAAAGGTCACAAGTAGGAACAAACTCTCCCAAGGTTGGAAGGGATCGTTCCTCATCTCAACAATCCTCCAAAATGGAGCATATAAGCTACGCACCCAGGACAGTACGTTGGTCCCGCGGACATGGAACGCTGCTAACCTCAAGAAATATTATCAGTAGGACAACGCCGAACCCAAGTAAGGCATACACACACATCATGAGAATTGCTTGTACATGTATTGTGTTATCATTTAATAAAATTGATTATTTTAACAATTTTGTGTGTTCATTCATATGGGTGTTTGCATGCATGACATTTCAAAAAGTAAAACGACTTAGACTGCCCCTAAATTTGGAGGATTTTATCCATCCGTAAGACAAAACCTTGGCTCCATGCCAAGCGGCCATATTTCAGTCTTGACTCTGCATCGAAAGGCCCTAAGTGGCCCTTCAAACCTTGACTCCGTGCCAAGTAGCTTGAAGTGGGCATATCCTGATCTCGACTCTGTGTCAAAAGGCCCTAAATAGCCCATCAAACCTTGGCTTCGTGCCAACCGGCCCGAAGCAGCCATATCCTAATCTCAACTCCACATCAAAAGGCCTTAAGCAGCCCTTCAGACCTTGGTTCCATACCAGCCGACCTAGAAGTCAAAACATTAGGCCTAGGAGCTTTTGAAGCCCCCAATGTGCGGTCAACAAAACCTTAGGGAGCAAGAATTACGGGCGTGTGTCGACCTTCTCTTGAAGAAGAGAGCACCCTCAGTCTACAATGGTCATGGGTTAGGACCGTGCACACAAGAGTGACGACGCCTTGAGTGGGGCCGAGCGCTTAATACAGGTATCGTGTGCAAAAAGGCCTAGGACTCGAAGTCCGACTGCTGTGGCCGTAAAACCTAGTTGGCCCTTGGTGCCGCTTCACCGGGATTGCAATGACGTCCATTTTACTGGACCAAGCTTCCCACTAAACGTGTGAAATGTGACCACATTCTCTGACGAAGGACGAGTACAGCGCAAGGAGGCACCAGATCGGAGCCTTGGCGACAATACCTTTACGTGCTTAGCCATTAAAACAAGAGTTACGATTTCAAAAATTGCATCGTATACTCAGAAACACTAAATGCGAAAAAGATTGCTGATCTTCATTCATTATGTATATATAAGGTATCGTCAAACAACAAAAAGGGAAAAAAAAGCTATACAAAAGCAAAGCTCTCCCTACGAATCTGATGAACCTGCCTCCTCAAAGAAGTTTCGTAGGCGAGAGTTGTCAGAGACCCCAGTGTTCCCTAGATGAAAGATGTCCTCAGAGACACTCAGAAGCGCGAGGGAGGCAATCTTGTGGCATAGGCAGATGCCGTCCTATATTCTGGTGTCAAGTTCGAAGTCCACCTCCTCCGGAGTGAGCCGCTGCCTCAGGTCTGTGGAAAGGCGGGAGATGTCATCCTCCTGAGCAGTGGCCAATCTCCTTAGCTGCTCAACCTCCCGCCTTAGACGCACAACTTCCTGCGTCAGCTACTCGTTCTCCTCCTTCAGTTGCCCATTTTCCTCCTTTAGCTGGATGTTCTCCTCCCTCAACTGTTCATTTTCCTCCCTGAGTGTAGCGATTTCAACTCCTACATCCTGTGCTGTCTCCTGCTCGGACTCTTTCCTAACACGGTGAAAGTATCCGTGCAGTAGAGCAATCACTGCGTCGAGAGAGATGGCTTGCCCAAAGACCTGCAAGGGAAAATGGGAGGTCAGAAACCCTCAAATCAATAGAGGAACGCTCGATTTGGGACGATCATACCTGAGTAAGGGACGCATATGGACGACAAGCCCCGCCTCCAGACGTTAACAAGCTAGGGGGCTCTATGCGCTCAACCGCGACCTCCGCAGAGCTGGGAACATCTGGAGCCACGGGTGATGAGGGAACAGTTGGGGGCTCTGACTCCTGAGCCACCCCTACCGTGGTAGTCTCCTGGGTTGAATCAACACCAGATGGACTGGCGACCGGTCCGGCTTCAGTTTCCTCTTCTATGGCAGCACTCCCCTAAACGTGCGCCTCCTAAAGTGACCTAGCAGGTGATACAGAAAACTCTAGAGTCATTGCTGAACCTGGTACAAGCTCCAAAGTGCCAATCCCCTTAGCCTCCTCAGGATCTGGCACGTCGATCTCCATGATCGTCACGCCCTCGACAGCAGCCTCTTGCTGCTCTAGGTCAACGAAGGGACCTGCAAGAGATCCTCCTCCGGAGTGAAGTTTCACTATGGGAATGCCATACTCAGCCAGCACCATGGCAAGAATCGGCGAGTGCTCAGCCGCTTCCTCCAATGGATCAATATCCAGTGCCTGCCTTGGAGCGGGACTCGTGGCATGTACGACTGCCCCGCAGCTAGCCTCTATGACCTCCAGGTGGAAGTGCCTCCGGCCTCCCTTAGCTGCTTCAGTGGTGCCTCAACCTTTTCATCTGAAGATATCTCCAGCAGCGAGCAACTCTCTTCAGCGTTTTCCCCCGATGGCCCTTGGAGCACGACAGCCTCAGATTTCTTCTTCTCGAGGCCAGCGACTGCCCAACCAAACTCTAGGCCCCACTTGGCGGTGGCCAAAGCATGGGAAGTCAGATATTAACCATGGATAGAAAACATCTTCATCTCTGAGCTGATGGCAGAGACCAGCTTCGCCGCCGCACTGACCTCCTCAACGACCATGTCCCCACAGAAGAACCTCAGAATTGGACCCCACTCTCAAGAGAGCTCCAAATCCGAGGGTTCCTGAAGAAAAAGAAATGATTCTTTTAGTTCTTCACCGAGTCCGGGTTAGTCCCCCGAAAGTGGAAGCTGGTTCGGGGAGACATCGAGATCCAATCCTCTGACTCAGTGAAGTGAAAGATTACCTTCGCCACATTCGTATCGAACACTCCTGAATGAAGGCAAGCGAAGATACACAAAGAGACTAAGTAGCGAACGACATTAGGGTAAAGCCTCGTGACAGGAATGCCCAATGCCTTGATAAGTGCATACAAGTTGTATGGCATGGGGTAGCGGAGCACTCCTTTCAAATGGTGCTCGTAGATAGAAATGAAACCCTTTGGAGGGGCGTTGGCCCTACCATCCAAGCCAGGAGCGCGATAGGCCATGTCCATGGGAATCTCGTAGTCCACCATCAGGGCGGCGATGGCACTCGCAGTCAGGACGGACCCAATTTTGCTGACCCCATGACAAACTGTTTAAGAGACACGGGAAGAGGAAGGAGAACTCTTCTTTGCCATCTTTTTTCTCTCAAGGAAATATCAAGGGCTCTTAGTGCAAGAAAGCGCAAAGAATGGAATCCGTTAGAAGCGTCGCTTAAATAGGCAACAGGATGCCATTGCGCGAGAAACTCAATCGGCTCTCCACTTGATGGTCACGCCATGCGTCCATTTAGCAGAAGTGCTGCGAGTTCCAAACAACAGCCAATCATGGCCCTTGCCAGACTGTGGATCGCTATCGCCTACCCAAAATCTCGGCTGTCACACTCGCATTTAATGCAAAATCTGACTGGCGGCGGCAAGGATTCCAAGGCTAAGCAAAGAATTTTATTACGTGATATACTAATAAACTCTTTTTACAATAGGAGGTAGCCCATGGCCACGATCTACAACTAGTTTCCCTCTCTGGCCCTAAAGGATCTGAAGCAGTGTACTCCGACAAGTCCGCACGAGTCTGGGTGCCTGAGTTTTGAGAGTCTAGGACGCCGACACGAAAGTCTGGCTTCTCTATCCTGGCTATCCTACGGTTGAGATGGATACCATTCTGGAACCTCCTTTCCAATGCAGGAGCCACCTCCTCAGGCCTAAACTTTGACCTTAACTCGGCCTCCAGCTGCACGCATTCCTCTCTAGAGTGTGCCCAAAATTGCTCGAGCTCCTCCTGAAGAGCCAAAATGCGGTCCCTAGCCTGCATGTTGGCACCGGCAAGCGCTGACACCCTTGCTTCTGACTCCGCCCACGCCCTCTAAAAGTGTGCGGCGCGAGCCCTCATCTGCTGAATCTCTCCGACCTCAACCTACACCCTAGCCTCGAAGTCTTCAACAGCCCTGTCGACTTAGTGGAGCATGGGATCCACCCTCCTGGACCTTCGGCACCTGGTGGAGGCGGAAGCCCAATCCATCTCAAAGCCCGGTAGCACCCTCAAAAATCTCATTAGTCCTATGACGGAGGCCTTTGAGCAACAACTTTCTGTCGCCGCTACAGGTGCTGCATCATTGTGGACCCCTAAGGCATGTGTGTCCCCTGCGGACTCACCAGAGGACGACTCAGACTCTGACGAGTGTAATGATCTTTCCATTAATGTCAAAATGGGCAAAGATAACGCAGATTTTATGCTCTCGAAGCTATTAAGGGACGCGAAGACCTTGGAGAGAACTTAGGCGTTTAAATAACCAGAAACCACCAAATGAAACGACGTTGCCTAGAAAAAGAAATGCATTGGGAGAGAGCCAACGAGCTCCTCCCACGTGGAAAATCCCTAAAGTATTGTGCCTTTTCAAAACAAGTCATTATGACGTGATGCCCCAAGATCTCCCATGCAATTAATGCGTTAGATAATTTGATGGATGTGATGTCTGCTAACGGCGTTTGATCTCCCAAAGCAACAGACGTCAGCGATCTTTTCCGGCTGCGTCCTCCCGTCGACGGTTTACATTAGGACTCGAGGGACGACACCGACAGAACAGACCACGGGTATTTGAGCATGCTCAAGCGTGTGAGTTGGCATGTGCAACGACAAAGGGATCTAATCGCCCTTGAAGTGCAATTTGCAAGGTAACAAAGGGAAGAAGATGCATGTGACATGACAGAAGAATAAAGGCAAATGCTACTACTTTTATTAATCAAAGTCTTCTTTACAAAGTACAGAGCTTGCGATAGAGAAAGTACAAAAAAGATAAAGATACAACACATAGCATAAAGCCCAGAATAGCGGCCTCGGATGCTTGGAGCCTTATCAAAGAACGTGATCTCCATCAAATCACTCTAGCAATCTCCAGAACTCTGATTTGCCCAAGCGTCAGAGCCACCAGTGCTGGCCCAACCCTGAAGGTTCACCCAATGTTAACCATAGCGGCAGAGCTAGCACCCATAACAGTAGTGCCGGCAGGGACACGATTGGCACGCACCCCCTATAGGGACATCACCTCTTGCCTCCTCTCCAGAAGGCACATATGATGCGCTTGGTGTGGTCAAGGCCACCAGCGATGCGCCATCCCAAGGACAAAGAGCCTTGTGATAGCTCTGCAAGGATCCTCCCGTACACTTAAGATTGCGCCAACTGTGAGAGAGGCATGTAACGATGGTGGAGTGGCCAAGCCACCCTCATCAGTACAAGGAAACACCCACGATCGAGGTGTGAAGATAATTTTTGGCAGAAGCTTCAGATCTCCAGCAGTTTCATCTGATTCCTTCGCGGATTCTCGCCAGGAGCGGGACAAGCCAAGGGCTTCACATTGTTCCTCTGAGAGTCAGCTAAGGCCTGGATTTTTCCATCGGTGAACTCCCCTATTTATAGGTGAGCTCGCGTCCTGTAGGCACTCAGCAAGGCACGTTGCCCGATGGCCGTTTATCACTAAACAGGAAAGTCTCCTAGGCTGGTGCAAATTCTGGCGAGCGAACCTTTCCATTCAAAGCAACGAATCTCTGTGGCGTCTGAAAAGCCTGCGTGATCGTTTAAGGAAGGAGCAACATTAGATGAAGAAAAAGTCTAGTGCATCCCGAGGAGTGACGTGTGGTGGCCAGTTGGACCCTCATGGACATGCCAGGCCTCGACTATAAGTCGGCCTAGGCATGGGGGACTAGTGTTGGGTCCAGCACCGGTGAGGCTCAGGAACCGCAAGGCCCAATTCAGGTAGTAGCGGCTCAAACGATCAACACAACCCAGAATTCGAAACAGCCTTCGTAGCAGCCCATCGCTCACAACCAATCAGTGCTTCCTACAACTCATTAACGTACCTGCACATAGCAGACACGAGGTAGCAAGGGCAAACAAATGGGAGAGAGGTTAACTTTGCCAGTCACGGCTTGCGCCACTCCCTATATCTGACCAACCAATCCTCGCGCAGAGAGCAAGCCAAGCGTGGCCAGCAATACACGATGATCTCCTCACCGCCATAAAGCGACAGCTGACACCACCGATTGCTACCAGTGGTTAACAGAAGGCGAATCCCTGTAAAAAGGATTCTCGCACTCAAAACTCCACTGCCTGGAACCTATAAATCCCCTCTCCTTCTACGGGAGAAAGGATTGGATTTCGAATCCTTAATCTAAATCTGGGTATTTAGACAAACACTCGTTGAGTACCTGCTCTCAGATTTATACCTAGCGCTAAACCTTCACAGCCTTCCAAAGGCTACTAAAGTGAGCCATCAATCGCGGTGTATTCTCGGGAGCTAGGCCTCCCACCTACCGCTCATCAACTCCCACACACTTGCATTCATACACTCCCGTGGCACACTTAGCATATTTCCGTAAATCTCTAAGCGTGTGTCCCTTTCCGTTCATTGCGGGAGGTTGCAGACTTGAATGTCAAAATATTTTCGATGGGAGAAATCACATCGACCTTTAACCTTTTATTTGTAGTTTGTATTGCGCAGGTTCCAGATTAACAGCGACGGAGGCTAGACTTGCTCGTGATCCTCTTTAGATGACGAGAAATTCAAAGGCTCTCTAATCCATACGACAACGAGAGACTCGGGATGTAACAGGATTACTTCATGATCAAAGGTCTAAAATGCCAATAATATTTTTTCAGTAAAATCATGTAAAACCTAAATACTAATGATTAAATATGCCAAAAGTTATATAAATCCATGAATCATGTCGAAATCATATTAACAAATACAAGATAAAAAAGCAATGATAATCTCACTAACAAATAAAAAATATCAAATGTTAGGCTATAATTATTTCTATATAGTTAAAAAT
>JAODPA010014427.1:0-13348 GCA_025585075.1 Nepenthes mirabilis
TAAAAATAAAAGCTACAAATTGAATAATTTTCAGAAATAATTTTATATTTTTAAGGATTGAGAAATTTTTTTGAAATCAGAGTTGAGTAAAATTCAAGATTTATCATTTTAATCACGTACAATATTACTATTATGAAAGAAAAAGACACATTTAAGACATGATTAAAATTTCAATCATGTATGATGCTAACAATAAATTGAAGTCAAGTCTGCAGGTCCAATTTTAATTCTAAATTTCAAGACCTCCAGACCGACCACCGAATCACGGCTATGTTCATCAAGAAGACAGAACGATCATATTTATCTAAGCATCGTAACGTGTTTGGCTCACGGCCGATCGAAAACAAACACGTTGTGACAGACTGCATAAGTGCTTCGGCTCATGTCTTGTGTTACAGGCCTTATTGCTGATAACATAAACACCACCGATCATCAGCCACGACCGAGGAGAAGTTTCCGATCTATTCAACCACCGAGACGTTTCCGAGACTTTGTTTAACCTTTGTTTAACTGTTATATGGCATATATATACTCATACGGCATGCATATATACATGGCAAATACGTATATACTGTCTGTTGGGCTTGCACGTGCACTTCACACTTTCTGTTTCACTTTTCGTTTTCCAATTTCTGTTGCACTGTGCAGTTTATAGTGCCCGCCAGTTAATCCAAAAGTAGTCAAAATTTCCCACTTCTATCCTTCTCTCGAATCTTCCCTGAATCTCCCTCTTCTGTCTCTCCTTCTCACTTTTCCCTTCTGTTCCTTTAGCCTGAACTCTCCTTCCCCTTGGTTTTGTGTAAATGTTTGTGGTTGCGGTGCAGCAAAGCTGAACAACAAGCTGCAGAGAGGGACGAACGCATCATTTTGGTGCTTTCATTGAGACATATGGCAGAAGGTATCACAACCAGGTATCGAGCCTTAGAAGAGTCCATCACCGGCCTCACACAGGAGCTGGCGAGCGTAGCCGGTACGGTCCAACAGCATTCTGACCGTTTCGACAACATTTCAAACGTCACCAACCATTTTCAGCAATCCTTCACGGATGTCCAGTAATCCATCACGGAGATACGACAAACTCTAGCTCGGCTTGAACGACATACCCTGTTAGCCTCAAACGCTCCCTTGTTACCTACTCCGACTTCCTTCACAACTTCGACCCCTGCTCTCTCTCATACCTCAAACCAAACCCTACCCATGGTAATCGCAATGCCTCCGAAAACACAAATCTCTTCCCAAATTCGTTTGCCCAAGATGGAGATCCCATTTTTTTCTGGCGAAAATGCCATCGGGTGGTTGGTCCAGATTGAAAGGTTTTTTATGTACCATGGCACCCTCCTTGAGCAAAAACTGACGATTGCTGCTTTCTATATGATGGGAGTGGCCCTTCAATGGTACCATTGGATGCACACGACTCGTCAGTTGCTTACTTGGGAAATCTTCGCCGGAGATCTGGAACTCCGCTTCGGGCCATCGTCTTATATGAACCACGAAGCCACTCTGTACAAGCTCCAGCAAATCTCAACGGTGACTGCCTATATGGCAGAGTTTGAATCTCTTGCCACGCGAACGCCAGGTTTGTTCACCTCTAATCTGTTAAATTGCTTTATCTCGGGCCTTCGAGACGATATTTGACAGGAGCTACTTTTGTTGAAACCAGTAACTCTGCCAGACGCCATTGGCGTGGCAAAACTGGTAGAGGAAAAACTCAATGATAACTGAATGAGTGTTACCCGGCCTTTCTTCTCCAAACCCTCTGGTACCCTGGTATCCACAGTGGCTAAACACTCTTCACCTCCTCTGCCAATAAAAAATTTGACCCTTGCTGAAATGGCTTCTCGCCGAAGCCGTGGTTTATGCTTCAATTGCAATGAGAAATTCACCCAAGGGCACCGATGTAAACACCCGCAATTTTTATGCATGGTTGCTGAAGAGGATGGGGGTACTCTGTCAGGTGCTTCCAGTTTGGAAGTAGACTCTGACGCCCCCGAGGATCTGGCAGACCAAATCCAAGAACCCGAACCTCTACCACCTCTACGTGATCCTACACTGACCATTTCTCTTCATGCCATGGAGGGTCTCTCGGCAGCCACCACCTTACGATTGCAAGGGCACATCCAGGGCCACTTTGTGGTAATTCTGGTTGATAGCGGATCCACCCATAACTTTCTACAGACACGTCTGGCTAAGTACCTCGGACTACCCATCGAACCCTCCCACCATCTCAATGTCACAGTGGGTAATGGGGAGTCCCTGAGATGTGAAGGACTATACACCAAGGTCCAGATTGCTCTGGGCAACGCTACTTTCGAAGTTGATCTATATCTATTGCCGATTTATGGGGCTAATATTATTTTCGGTGTCCAATGGTTGGCCTCAATTGGGCCCGTGCTCTTCGATTATCAAGCCCTGTGGATGTGATTTGATTATGGGGGCAAACAACTCACTCTACATGGCATGCCATCAACTTCGGTGGCCACTATGACCCTAGGTCAAGTAAGGAGGGGAGACTCAACTCAATCAGTAGCATCCTACTTTCAACTCACTATCCTGCGGGTGCCAGAACCATCCCTGGAGACCAATCCGACTTCTCCTGATTTCCGCCTCCACTTACCCCCAAATGTCCCTCAACAAATCGCCACAGATCTCCACCACCTCCTATCAACTTATGCTGATAATTTTGCAATTCCCAAAGGACTGCCTCCACCACGTTCCACAGATCACCGGATACCCTTGAAACCCCATACCCTGCCCATTAATGTTAGACCATACTGATATCCCCATTTCCAAAAAACTGAGATGGACACTCATCCAAGCCATGCTGGACGAGGGTATTATCCGGCCTAGCACTAGTCCTTTTTCTTCTCCAGTTTTATTGGTTAAGAAAAAGGATGGCAGCTGCAGATTGTGTCGATTACCAGGCTCTCAACGCACTCACTATCAAAGACCGATTTCCTATACCTACTGTGGATGAATTATTTGATGAATTACACGGGGCTAGAGTATTTTCCAAGTTAGACTTACGGGCCGGATACCACCAGCTGAGGATGCGCACTGATGACATTCATAAAACTGCATTTCAGACACATGACGGTCACTATGAGTTTTTGGTTATGCCTTTCGGCCTTTCCAACGCACAGTCTACATTTCAATCCGAGATGAATTCTATCTTTCGCCCACTACTTCGCAAATTTTCCTTGATCTTTTTTGATGACATACTGATCTACAGCTCTTCTTGGGAGCTGCACTGCCAGCATTTGGCAAGTACACTACAGATATTGAGGGACCATTCATTCTATGCCAAGCTCTCTAAATGTGAGTTTGGGCGCACCTCCATGACTTATCTCAGCCACATTGTGTCAGCGAGTGGTGTGGCTGTCGATCCAGTTAAGATTGAAACTGTTCAAAGCTGGCCGGCCCCGACTAACATTAGGCAGCTGCGAGGTTTCCTAGGATTGGCCGGGTATTACCGACGATTTGTAGCCCATTATGTCCAAATTGCTGCTCCACTTACCCGGCTGTTACGAAAGGGGACTTTTATATGGAATTCAGAGGCTGCTGCATCCGTCCAGTCCCTTAAGACTGCCCTCGTCTCGACTTCGGTACTGGCACTGCTGGATTTTTCTCAACCATTCATTGTTCAAACTAATGCATCGGGAGATGGTATTGGTGCCATACTAATGCAAGCTGGCCACCCCATCGCATTTTTCAGTCGATAGCTCTATCCCCGAATGCAAGCTGTCTCCACTTACATCCGGGAACTCTGTGCCATTACCGAAGCTGTTAAAAAATGGCAGCAGTATCTCTTAGGCACTAATTTCACTATTCTGACAGATCACCAGCCTCTAAAGGCGCTATTAAATCAAACTATACACACCCCGGAATAGCAAAAGTGGCTCACCAAATTACTGGGCTACGATTTTGAAATTGCGTATCGTCCGGGCAAGGAGAACGAGCCTGCCGATGCCCCGTCCCGACTCCCGATAGCCTCTTACCAGTCACTGTGTGCGGTCTCCAAACCCGTCATGGCTCTACTTGCTGCCCTCCGCAGTTTCATAGCAAGCATGAACCTTCAGTCGATCTAATAGCTTCAATTCAACGTCAACCGGGGGACTTTGAACATCATACCATCAGGGACGGTTTGATCTTCTACAAGAACAGAATATTGGTGCCTCCTGAATCTGCTTTGACAGATTTAATTCTTCATGAATATCATAACTCACCAATCGGGGGCTATGCCGGAGTCCAACGTACTTTCATTCGCATCTCCACCAATTTCTATTGGCCTCACATGCGTCGGGATGTTCATGACTATGTCTCCCGCGACACTGTTTTCCAATAGGTAAAACCACTCAATTTTGCACCCCAAGGAGCCTTGCAACCCCTGCCCATTCCCAGTAAAATATGGGATTCCATCTCCATGGATTTCATTACTCATTTGCCTATCTCGGGAGGAAAAATCATTATCTTCGTGATAGTTGATCGACTATCCAAATATGCCCACTTCTCAGCCCTCAACTCTCACTTTAGTGCTGAGGACTTGGCTGCGGTCTTCCTTAATGAAATCTGCCGGTTACATGGTTTGCCAACCGAAATTATTATTGATCGGGACCCTCTTTTTATGAGTAAATTCTGGCAAAAATTATTCAAATTACAGGGAACAACTTTATCCAATAGCAGTTCATACCACCCGCAAACTGACGGACAAACCGAAGTTGTCAACCAGTGTTTGGAAGATTACTTACGCTGTTTCGCAACTGAAAACCTGCCATCCTGGGAGAAATTTCCACCCTGGGCAGAATGGAGCTACAACACAGCTTGGCACTTATCCACTAAAATGAGCCCGTTCGAGGCTGCTTACGGTCGAGCGCCCCCTGCCCTGTCAGACTATGCCCAGGGAACATCCCCCATTGCCGTAGTTGATGATCTGCTTTCTCAACGTGACAAAACACTAGAACATCTCAAAAATAATCTTCAGCGCGCACAGCTTCGCATGAAGAATAAGGTGGATGCCCACCAGACCGATAAAGAGTTCCAAGTAGGGGATTGGGTTTTCGTTAAACTCCAACCCTACCGTCAAACCACGGTGGCACATCGGCGCTCGAATAAGCTTGCCAAACGCTATTATAGGGCCTTCCAAATCACAGCACGCATCGGCCAGGTTGCATATCGTCTGCAACTACCAGAGTATTCACACATCCACAACGTTTTTCTTGTATCACTGTTAAAGAAATGTCATGACCACACGCAACAGCAAACGGCAGTTCTCCCTCCGGAAGCATTGGGGTCCCAACCCATCTTATTCCCTTCACAGATTCTCAGCTTCCGCAAGGTCCTCCAGCATGGTGTCTCAGTCCCTCAATTTCTGGTTCAATGGCAATTCCAGCCAGCAGAAGATGCCACCTGGGAGCCTGCTATTGCTTTCATCCAAGAGTTTCCCTTATTCAACCTTGAGGACAAGGTTTTGTTTGATGGGGAGGGTAATGTTACGGGCCTTATTGCTAATAACATAAACACCACCGATCATCAGCCACGACTGAGGAGAAGTTCCAGATCTATTCAGCCATCGAGACGTTTTTTAGACTTTGTTTAACCTTTGTTTAACAGTTATATGGCATATACATACTCATACGACATGCATATATACACGGCAAATACATATATACTGTCAGTTGGGCTTGCACGTGCACTTCACACTTTCTGTTTCACTTTTCGTTTTCCAATTTCTGTTGCACTGTGCTGTTTATAGTGCCTGCCAGTTAATCTAGAAGTAGTCAGAATTTCCCACTTCTATCCTTCTCTCGAATCTTCCCTGAATCTCCCTCTTCTGTCTCTCCTTCTTCTCCCTTTTCCCTTCTGTTCTTTTCGCCTGAACTCCCCTTTCCCTTGGTTTTGTGTAAATGTTTGTGGCTGCGGTGCAGCAAAGCTGTACAACAAGCTGCAGAGAGGGACGAACGCATCATCTTGTGTCCATGCTTCCTGCAGGGCTCATGTCCTGCAGGTTTGAGATCATCAAAATTCAACGATCTTTATTTTATGTTGTTTCAATTTTTAAAATTATTACAATACACATATATTATGAAAAAATTAATAAAAAATATAACTATTAAATATTTATACTCTCCAAAGAAAATTCCATGTATCCACATAAGAATTTATGAAAAGCACCCCAAGGGGGCTGTGAGGAGGAGAAAAGTGGAGCAACGATGACAAAGGAGAATTGAAAACAAAGGGTCGGCGCATCAGTATGGGAAGAACCGAACTCGATACAGGTCTGACAAAGCCAGATTCCCAATACTTACGAGCTGACCTGCCATTGGCTTGGCGGCCTCGTGCAATATCGCCGAGCCACTAGTCCAGAAGCATAATGATGAAGTTACCTTGAATCCTCGGGTCAGCCAAAAGACCGGAATGCTAACCTATTACCAGAAAGGTTCATGTGGGTCCATCCTGTAGAAAGACAAAATTACAGTGGGCACATAGGCCCCCTCAATAAAAGCTACATGTATGTTGAAAAATGGCAGTCTGACCAAGAGAGAAACAATTGGACGAAAGCCACACGAAGACCCCTATTTCTCCTGGAGAGCTGATGCAACGGCACCACAAAGCGCCCATATAAAATAGTGGAGAAGTTTCCGAGGAAAGAAGCAACAAAGAAAGAGAGGAAAGCAAGATCAGTATTTCAAAAGATCCAAATATCATTAAGAACATTGTATTATTCTTGAGAGACTTAGTTGGTCAAACAGATACTTACCTCCGGATCAGTAATCCAAACGGGCAATAAGGCAAAAATCGAGCTTCCAAATTTCCCATTGCCTGTCATTGTCGTCATCTGTGCTATATAAACAGCTTGGCCCTCCAACTGCCAGTTCCAGTAGTGTCACAACTTGGGCACAAAGAGTTTAGTAGTTAACTAATATTTCTGTCCCTACACGAGCTTTTACAGACTTAAGAATCAGAGGGTTTACTCAAAAGAATTATCCTAGGAAGAAGTCTCGGGTCAAAACCCAAGCTCGAGTTTTCAGGCATCCAAGACAAATATTAGTCCAGGTATGTGTTGGGAATCACTCCCGTGAAGAAGTTCTTGTGATTGAAGAACTCAATCAAAACAAGAAGTTCCGGTCAACTATGTTGACCGGATGGACAGTCAACAGGAGGTCAATATAGTTGACCGGCTGAAGGTTTATGTTGACTGGTTTTTGCTGAGGGTTCTCAGACAACAAATGACGACGGTCAACAAGGCGTTGACCGGTCTAAATGGAAAGACGGTCAACAGGGTTGACCGGCTTAATATGGCAATACAGAAAATCTACTACGTCATGAAAGGGGTTGATTAACCTGCCTGTTTGGATAACCTTGGAACTTCAATAGCAGATCTGTCTGCTACTGCAGGCATGCGCCGCCTGCTACTGTGCATGGTAAACATATACATGCTTCTTGGAAACTGTGCACCAACCATGGAGCAGGGCGTGGTGATCCTGCTGCTGCTGGTCTTATGTGTATATGGGTGTGTGTGTGTGCATGTACATGTATATGAGACGGTGAGGACAAAAAGAAAAAGTGTGAAAGAACAGAGGAAAGGAAGAAAAGAAGCAGAGTGCAGTGAGGAGAGACTGTGTGTTCTATTCTTGTTTGTAATCACTGGTCTCATACATAGTATATTTTACCGGACTTAGTGTCCCGTGGTTTTCCCTTGATTTATAAGGGTTTTCCACGTAAACATTGTGTGTTCCTCTTCTTCCTACTTCCACTCCTCTTCAATTCCCTCGTGCCTGTATCGGAAGGCCGCCCCATTTCCGGCAAACAAGTGGTATCAGAGAGTAATGTTGAGAATTTTGTTCTAATGGCATCAGCATCAGCATCATCTAAGAATCTACCATTGAGCGTTGAGCAGTTCAACGGGTAGGGTAACTTCATTCTCTGGCAAGAAATGGTGAAAAACGTTCTTACCAGAGAAGGGGCGATAAAGGCACTGAAGAAGAAGAATGTGAAGCCCGCAAACTTAACCGATGATGAATGGCAAGACAAAAGAGATATTGCAAACTGCACCATCAAACTGTGTTTGGCGGACAACACTCTCCAGGAAGTGTTTGGCTTGACTGACCCGGTGAAGGTCTGGGAGAAGTTGGAGAGCTGGTATAGTCCAAATCTTTGACAACAAGACTACACATTAAGAAGCAATTTTATGGCTTACGATTATCGGAAGGAGGAAGTTTTGAGAAGCACTTGGATGAGTTCAACCGGATATTGACGCAAATGTCTGTCCTTGACGAAGAAATCAATAAAGAGGACAAGGCGTTGGTCCTGCTGACTGCTCTGCCAGCCTCCTATGATCATATTGTCACAACCTTATTATTTGGAAAGGACACACTAAGGTTAGATGAAGTTATTGCTTCCCTACTCATGAATGAGTCAAGGAGGTCACAAGGGACCTCGACGTCTGAGGTACTTATGACTGAATTGAGGGGAAGAAGTAGAGGTCGTGGTCAAAAACAATAAGAGAAAGCCCGCAGCAATTCAATGTCAAGGTATCAAAACCTTGAATGTCACCACTGTGGCAAGAATGGTCACATTAAGAAGCATTGTTTCAAATGGAAGCAAAAAAATGCGAAAAAAAAAAAGTGATAAAGGACGGACAGAGAAAAAGTCCTCCATCTCAGTGGTCACAGGAGGCGGTCTCCTGTTGACAAGTAAAGGAGATGTGGCAAATCTAACGGACGAGGAGTCCGACTGGGTAATCAATTTCGGTGTCACCTTACATGTGACGTTCAGGAGGCAACTGTTTACATCATACACTCTAGGAGACTTTAGAGTAATAAGGATGGAAAACGAAGGAACATCTCCGGTCGTAGCCAGAGGAGATATTGTCTTGATCACAAACAATGGGACGAAACTGATACTGAAGGATGTGCGTCATGTCCCTGATATTCAACTAAATGTCACCTCAGCCGGTCGGGTAAATAATGAAGGGTACTGCAATGCATTCCGTGAAGGTGAATGGAAGCTGACTAAAGTGTCTCTTGTTGTAGTAAGAGAGAAGAAGGGCTCCGACCTATATGTGATGAAGGCTTGTGCAGTAGCCGGAGATATGAACGCTACAATCTGCAAAGAGATAGTAGATCTATGGCACAGAAGGCTAGGCCACATGAGTGATCGTGGGCTGTCTTATCTGGCCAGGAAAAGCCTAATCGCTGGAGTAAAGGAGGAAGAACCAAAGATGTATACTCATTGCTTGGCCAGCAAACAGAGGAGAGTCTCATTTCATGGAAACTTGTCCTCTCTAAAGGCAGAACTTCTAGATCTTGTTCACACAGACGTGCGTGGACCATTCAAGGAAAGGTCATTTGGTGGAGCCCAATATTTTGTTTCTTTCATTAACGACTGTCCTAGAAGGTTGTGGGTCTACCCACTGAAGACCAAGGATCAGGTTCTTGATACCTTTGAGCAATTCCATGCTCTTGTGGAGCGTCAGACGGGAAAAAAGCTGAAGGTCATCCGAAGTGACAACGACGACGAATACTTGGGACCTTTTAATGCCTACTACCGATCACATGGTATTAGGCAGTAGGCATCAAAAGGCACCACCAAAGACACCACAGTTGAATGGAGTGGCAGAACGGATGAATCGTACGCTTTTGGAGAGAGTACGTTGTATGCTCTCCGAAGCAAAACTTCATGCATCATTCTCAGCAGAGGTACTCGGGATGGCAACCTACATTATAAACAGGTCGCCCAGTAAACCTCTAATGGGTGAAGTGCCGGAGAAGATATGGGCGGGCAAAGAGCCATTCTATGATCACTTACGAGTGTTTGGGTGCAAAGCATTCGTACATGTCCCAATAGACGAAAGAACAAAGCTGGAGCTAAAGATGACGCAGTGCGTCTTTCTGGGCTACGAGAAAGATGAGCTGGGCTACCGGTTCTATGATCCAGCTACCAGAAGGCTCGTCCGGTCAAGGGACGTAACCTTCGTTGAAAATGAGACGATTGAAGACATTGACAGGAAGGCCAAGTGCGATGATAAGCAAATGGACAAAGTAAGCATTGAAGCTGTCCGTCCGGCATCATTGGAAGGAGAGAATCATGGTCCTGAGACGGTTGAAGATAATGAAGTGGAGAACGTGGCTCCGGATAACACCATGGATGGAGTCATTCCTCAACCGGTCGGGAATGTCTCTGTTAGACGATCCTCAAGCAACAGACGGCCATTCGTCTGTCTGTCGCCTAACGAATATGTCATGCTTACTGATGCCGGAGAGCCTGAGGATTACGAAGAGGCGATGAAAGACAACAGCAAAGAGGATTGATTGAAAGCCATGAAAGAAGAAATGAGTTCTCTTCATGAGAACCACACCTTCGACTTGGTCAAACTTCTTAAGGGGAAGAAGGCCCTCAAGAACAAATGGGTCTTCCGTTTAAAGCCGGACGAGAATACCATGAAGCCAAAGTACAACGCACGGCTAGTAGTGAAGGGCTTCAGTCAACAAAATAGGGTTGATTTTGACGAGATCTTTGCTCCAATTGTACAAATGTCCTCCATACGGGTAATGTTAAGCCTGGCTGCCGCCCAGGACCTTGAGGTGGAATAGATGGATGTCCAGACTGCATTCCTCCATGGAGAGTTTGAGGAGAAGATCTACATAGAGCAACCGGAAGGATTTAAAGCAAAGGGAAGGGAGAAACTTGTTTGTCGTCTAAGAAAAAGTCTGTACGGGTTGAAGCAAGCTCCCAAGCAGTGGTATAAGAAATTCAAGTCAGTCATGACCAGTTAAGGGTACCGGCGGACAACTCGTGATCACTGCGTATTTGTACAGAGATTCTCGGATGATGACTTTATTGTCCTTCTCCTATACGTGGACGACATGCTAATCGTTGGACAGAACAGTACCCGGATAAAGGAGCTGAAGGAGCAGCTTAGGCGGTCATTTGCTATGAAGAACCTTGGATCGGCTAAACAGATTTTGGGAGTCAGAATCTTACGCGATCGAAAGGTAAGGAAATTGTGACTGTCTCAAGAGAACTACCTTGAGAAAGTGCTCCAACGATTTAACATGGATAAATCAAAGCCCGTAAACACACCGTTGGCGAACCACTACAGGCTGAGCACTCGTCAATGCCCGACCTCGGATGACGAGAAGAAATACATTAAAGGGGTTTCCTACTCATCAACTGTGGGAAACCTAATGTATGCCTTGGTGTGCGCCAGACCTGACATAACTCTTGTCGTTGAGATAGTTAGCCGGTTTCTGTCCAATCCGGGAAAGGAGCACTGGTCCGCGGTGAAGTGGATCATGAGATATATTCGGGGAACTTCCAAGATATGCCTGTATCTTGGAAGTGACAAGTCTCAGTTGGTGGGTTACTCGAACACGGATATGACCGAAGATATTGACACATGCAAATCTATATCGGGTTACTTAGTGAAATTTGCAGGATGTGCAATTTCTTGGCAGTCCAAGCTACAAAGTGCGTAGCCCTATCCACTACTGAAGTTGAATACATCGCAGTGACGGAGGCCTGCAAGAAGATGTTGTGAATGAAGGAGTTTGTTCAAGAATTGGGCATTGAACAAGAAAGATATGTGGTACTTTGTGACAGTCAGAATGTCATTCATCTATGTAAGAACTCTTCACTTCATTCCAAATCAAAGTACATTGATGTACGATATTATTGGGTAAGAGAGGTGCTGGAAGAAGGTCTACTGTCACTGGACAATGTTAGCACGGAAAAGAACGGGACAGACATGATGACAAATATTTTACCGAAATGGAAGAATGAGGAATGCTGCAAGATGGCCGGGTTGACAGATTTAACTTCCTCACGGTCGTGAGGAGAAGTTTATTGGGAATCACTGTCGTGAAGAAGTTCTTATGATTGAAGAACTCAATCAGAACAAGAAGAAATTCCGGTCAACATGATTGACTGAATGGACGGTCAACAGCTGGTCAATATAGTTGACCGGCTGAAGATTTATGTTGACCGATTTTTGCTGAGGGTTCTCAGACAACAAATGACGACGGTCAACAAGGCATTGACCGGTCTAAATAAGAAGACGGTCAACAGGGTTGACCGACTTAATATGGTAATACAAAAAATCTGCTACGTCGTGAAATGGGTTGGTTGACCTGCTTGTTTGGGTAACCTTGAAACTTCAACAGCAGATCTGTCTGCTACTGCAGGCATGTAGGCATGCGCCGCCTGCTGCTGAATAGGGTAAACATATGCATGCTTCTTGGAAACTGTGCACCAACCATGGAGCAGGACATGGTGATCCTACTGCTGCTGGTCTTATGTGTATATGTGTGTGTGTGTGTGTGTGTGTGCATGTACACGTATATGAGACGGTGAGGAGAAAAAGAAAAAGTGTGAAAGAACAGAAGAGAGGAAGAAAAGAAGTAGAGTGCAGTGAGGAGAGACTATGTGTATTCTGTTCTTGTTTTTCGCCTCTTGTTTGTAATCACTCATCTCATACATAGTATATTTTAGCAGACTAAGTGTCCCGTGGTTTTTTCCTTGATTCATAAGGGTTTTTTATGTAAATATTGTATGTTCCTCTTCTTCCTACCTCCACTCCTTCTCTTTAATTCCCTCGTGCCTATGTCGGTAGGCCGTCCCATTTCCGGCCAACAGTACGCATGAAGTCCAAGGAATATATTAGAGCAACAAACTTCGGAATAGAGGGGGAAAAAAGGGATAAGACAACTAGTGCAAGCATCACAAGCCAGCAAGCATGAAACACAGGGCAAGTTATCCGAAAACTATCATAACATCATAAAGCTGAAGGAAACACAAAAACATTGAAAGAGAAAAATGGTAGACAAAGCTTTGGGGACAAAAATCAGCAGGGATGAATGTAAAGAAACGAGGATGTGAACTCAAAGCATTCATGGGAAGATATTAAATTGAATCTTAGACCTCCAAATCATATTAAAATGCAGATAGTGGATAGATGAAACCGTTAAGATGAAACAGCAAAAGCAGTGAACAGCTCACTATTCTTCGATCTATGGAAATGGTAACACATCAAACTTCAGTTCAACTTATTTTTGAATGATAAAAAGAAGTATCCAACGTTGGCTTTGCTGGTATATTTATTGCATAAACAAACCTTACAAGAATGCATGTAAAATACTGAAAACACTAGAAAGTAAGATAAAGGACACCCTTTAACAAAACAAATTACAAAGCTGAAAGGGCAGAGCCATTTTTCCCGTATAGAAAGAGATGAGAAAAAAAGAGTACAAACCATATATCAAAAGAACAATTACAAAGATAAATCTCAAGGAAAAAATGATATGGTAAACAAAGAGAAGTTAGCCCCATATTTCAAAATAAAATAGGTATAAAC
>JAODPA010014428.1:0-38747 GCA_025585075.1 Nepenthes mirabilis
CTCTAGTCGCGCCCCTCTCTCTCTCCTCCAAACCCTCGGGCACCAGAAAAATGAGGGAGACGAACGCGCGGCGCAAATATATACTGCGCCGGCCGCTCGAGCGGCCTGGCGAGCGGCCAGGGAGCGGCCAGGCTACGACGGCCACCGCTCGAGCGCCCCAGCGAGCGGCTGGCGAGCGGCCAGAATACGGGAGGTTCTGGTTTATCCGCTCGAGCGCCCCATCGAGCAACTGGCGAGCGGCCAGCCCACGGGTCAGCTCTGCTTCCTCCGCTCGAGCCTTGGCTCGAGCGCCCAGCAGGTGCGAGCCTGCTGGCAGGGCTTCGGCAGCCCAGACCCGAATAATTTCTCCATTTTTCTTCCGATACCAAACCTTAATCATCCCATAAGATTAGTATTGATCATTAACATACTAATCATCTCTTAATTATCGGGTTCACAAATCCGGAACCTCACACAGAGAGTACCACCCAATAAACATGAGTCCATGGTCCTAGTTTCAAGATTAATCTTTCCTTTGAGGGAAAGTCCACCATGTTCATTCCGACTCATATTTTCTCCACTTAGGAGAGTCATGTTTCCATATCACATATCATGCTGTGGACTTCCCACTTATGACGCATACGATTATTATCTTCCACTAGGATAGTTCATTCACGATATCTCTAACCTGGAGATCAATTCTGTAACAACCCAAAATTTAAAACAAAGAAATATTTTAGTCTTAGCATCCGGTCAACGCCCGTTGACCGGAAAGTGTAACAAGAAAAGTAAATCGGCCTTCAACATGTTTTGAAATCGGATTCTGTTCCATTGAAGGCTGGAGTGCATTGCATGAATGTAAGGCCGAAGTGACTTGAAGGCCGGTGTAGCTTTGTGTGTTGGAGGCCGGAGTGGTTTAGTAGCTTTGTAAGGCCTGAGTAGAATTGTCAAAGCCAGAGTTGAAGATCCGGTCAACACACGTTGACCGGAGATCATGTAAGGGATAATCCGGTCAACGCCGATAGTTGACCGGAATCTGACTAAATGAGAAAAGTTAAGCCCTGTCAAGTTCAATTAACTTGGAATTTAATATGAGAAAGCCAAATCCTGCTAGGTACAGTTCATTAGGAATTTAATGTGTTCACATGAGAAAGCTAAATTCTGTTAATATGTTTACATGAGAAAGCCAAATCCTGCTAGGTGTAGTTCATTAGGAATTTAATGTGTTCACATGAGAAAGCTAAATTCTATGAATCAAGAATTAATTGAGAAATTTTAATTCAGTTGGGTGAAGTTAACTAGGAATTTATGGACTCCTTAATTAATGATCTAATTATTAGGGAACTTTTTGGAAATTTATAAGAAACATTTCCCCTGTACTGTCAAACATTCCCCCTGCCAACCATTAATGATAGCCAATCATTTATTACTGTCATCAGACTCAAAGTCTATAAATAAGAACTAGAATGGTGAGAAAGAGGCACGCAATAAAATTTTAAGTAAAGGAAGGCCAAGAGAATTCAAGGCAAGTAGAAGAAATCTAGGCAAGATACTCACCCCTGTTTTCAAGTTCATGATTATGCATGATTTTTATGCTAGTATATTTGATATTATATGAACTTCTATGATATTTATGCTGATCTTTTCATATCTGGTGCTTACGATTAATTATCGATAATTGCATGCTTAAGAAAAATATTTCTTGATATTCGGTTTTGTATGATTATCTGTCAATTTATATGAACTTTGATGATTGTATGTTTGTAAAGAAAAGTACTCCGCCTTTGAAGAAAAGTACTTCGCCCTTTTGAAGAAAACACACTCCGTCCTTTTTACGAAAATAGCTCCGCCCTTTGAAGAAAAGTGCTCCGTCTTTTTATGAAAAGTGCTCCGCCCTTTTATGAAAACAGCTCCGTGCTTTGAAGAATAGTGCTCCATCCTTTTATGAAAAAAGCTCCGTCCTTTTATGAAAACAGCTCCGTCCTTTGAAGAAAAGTGCTCCGTCTCTTTGAAAAGAAAAAGTAAAGTACTCTGTCCCTTTTACAGAAAAGAACTTCAGTCTTTAAACAAAAACTAACTCCAGTTCTCAGAGCTACGAAATTCTAAAGAACTCCGTCTGAAAAAGAAATAAGTTTGCTGTTAAAGATGGATGAAGGATATTGGAGTGACACTCGAGGATGCCTCCTGGGCCACGGGAGGGGACCTTTTAGTGGCACAAGGACTATGCACTATGGCCCCGTATGCCGGGTTAAAGGCATTACCTCCCGCCCCAGGGAGCATAATGAGGGGATACGACTTTAGGTTGTGGGGTAGCACACAACCCGTCCTCGATGTTGTCCGCTCCCATCCAGTCCCTAAAGATAATATGAATTCTGAATGATTTTGATGAATTGTCCAAAGACAAGATGAAAAGAATAAGAACTGAAGAAGAAACGGTATGATGATTTTCGTATGCTATGCTATATTATGAAATTTATGTTTTGATCAAATTATATGAACGTTTATGTTTTCTGCATGTGAGTATCCTGTTGGGTTTTGTAAACTCATTCTTGTAAATTTTCAGATGACGAAAAGCTTATGGAAGATGAAGTTGAGTAGAACTTTATGGTGTAGCTGAATGGTTAAGCTGGCCGGAGCAGACCTTGAGAGCTTTGTTTATTTTGCTTTTGGTATTTTGAGGAGACTTATAAAATTTATTCCGCTGCTTATGAATGATAGTATATTTCCGTGATACTTCAGTATTAATGAAATTATAAATCTCTAACATGCATCTCAAGTTTGAATGAAAATAAATAAAAATTTTATGACCACCTATATGTATCTTTTCTTAATTTATTTAAAAGCAAGGACTTTGGTTTTGACGGTGGCTTTTGTTGGTAATAAAAGTCGGGTCGTCACAAATTCAATCACATATTCAATTGAAGGTTTTCCCCCTTCGCATACTTTGTACAATCTTAATCTTTCATTTGGATCGAAATCTTTTCACGGTTCAATTCGCATATACGTATATCGTAATGTAGGAGGTCTTTATTACCGAGAGTCCAATTTAGCTTTAGAGCTTTTGGTTAACGACTATCATTTTGATTAGTTATCAAATACATTTCTCTGGACAAGCAATTAAACATGTGTACTTTAATTAATAGTTAAACATGCAGAAATTATGCAAAATTCATCATTTAATTTTGGGTGAACAGTGCACGTGTGCACAAATCAGTTGATTTTCAGAATTTTGGGCATCCAATGGGTGATTTATCGAACCCAAGGCATAGATAACTATAATTCCAAGTCAATTTATGCATTAAACCCCAAATCGAAGCTCAGACGGTGTCCGGGCATGGGTTAAGGGCTTCACGAACGGGAATTTACATAATTCCATCAAATTGGATATTGAATTGACAAATTAACTTGCCTAGGTGTGGGTAATGGTATTCCAGCTTGAATTTATGCAAAAGCCCAAAAAATCGGAGGCCGGAATCAGCCCGATCATGCATGAACAGTACATGCGCGTGGGTGAGGGTTTTGGACATGAAAAACGGTGTGAAAACAATGAATCAGACGACGAATTTCACATATGCATAATTAGACTATAGGCATTAGAATGATATACATGGAGTCAGGGATAGGGACAAAATACCCGAAGGGAATCAAATGAAAATCAAAGAAATGGAAGAAAAGTGGTATAGATGTACTTGTCTTGACGTGCTCTACGATTTCTCCAACTAGTTCGAAGCCGGAATCCACCCCGAAGGCCTCCGATTGGCTGCTTCTCTCTCTTCTCCCTTCTTTCTCTCTCTCTACCGAACGTTCTTCCTTCTTTCGCGCAAAAATGTGTTCGGTGTTTTAAAAGACAATGCCACACGCGGCTTTTATGCGGACTTGCACTCAAGCGCGGTCCGCAGCGTGTGGCTAGCGCACCTGCTTGGGAAAATGGCACTCGTCGGGCGGCAGCCTGCTGGGCAGTGTGCCCAGCAGTCCACCCAGCACCACCGCCTAATTTTTGATCCGAAATGTATCCTTCCACATACCTCGAGCCTAATTGAGGTTAAATTAATTTAATACCCCAAGATTACCGTCATTAAAAATCCAAATTATATTTTCGGGCTAATTTTTTGAGATTATAACTAAGGTTTTCAATTCCATTGATTTCAAGTCTTTGATCTTAAAATTCGATTCCTCTCGAGTCCTACGGTCTCAATTCACTTATTTCAACTTATTACTAAAATATACCATGTTTCAAAAACCGGTACCTTACATGTCATATTGGGCATGTGGTTTCTCTGATAGCAGGAATGTGATTTCTTAGGATTTGGAGTGATGGCTAACTTGGAGAAAGATTGATGGATGTCTGGTAGATGTCTTTCTTTCTAGGGTCTAGTTGAACTCGAAAGAGTAATCCAACAAGTGTTTCTCGAAGATTGCAGTGCCGTGAGGGGTTTGTCTTGAGGGGATTAGTAGCCGCCGGAATGGACATTGAAGGGTAGCTATGACAGAACAGATGTTTTTTATCCTCCGCCAATAGCAAATAATTAATGTTCAGAATAAAATAATATAAATATTTGTAAAAAAATTGGGCAGAGTCCTCCTTAAAATTGGACAAAAATTCAATACAAACAACCTGTATTTTTTACAACCAAGATAGCATACAAATAAATAACTTTCGAATTCTTTCATTTCACAAACATAGGATTAACAAGATGCCATATTCATCCATGGCTTCAAGACCAACACATCATATCCACTATACCAAAACTTAGATAAGAAAAACCTGCTATGACCCGTACTAAATTCAAAAGGAGATAGTGGAAGCAGAACTATAACCATAATACGAACCTGCGGAAGCATACATACTATTCCAACAAAATCTATAACATACTATGACATTCATATATAATATCCATCCACCGAATCAGGCAATTTCATTCAAGCAAATTAGGTTCCCAAAATAAGCTTTCAAGCTCCCAAAATATCTTCTTGACTAGGCTTTATCTACTCCTACTCGTCTGGTATGAACTCTATGGTCTCATCGGGAGGAAAAAAACAAAAAAGTGAGCCGAAGCCCAGCACGTTACAATAAAAACATGCAAATATAATACTTTCTTGTAGAATATAAGTACAAATAAGCAGGGACATGGAAATATCCAAAGAATAGAGAAATATATGAAAACAGAAGATAGCACAATTACGTAAAACATGCTTCAAAAATTATAATTTAGTACAATAGATATCAGAAATCAGAAACCAATATTAAACTTTGTAAATTCTGAAAATCCAACTTTACTATTTAAAGGACCAAACTAGTAGACCCTATTAGTAGAGGGACGAATAATCGAGGATAGATTGTGTTACACACACAATCAAGGATAGAAACAATACAGAAATATCCATTCTCACGAGATCGGTACCGGATTACCCCCGAAGGCTGGTCAGACAAAAAAATTTTACCCTTGAGGTTAACGCCCTGAGGAATGAAAGACCACGTATAACTCCATGGACTTAGTTATCCTTGATTATCACCATAGCGTTCTAAGGTATGTCGAAGAACCTTACTTGACTAAAAAATAGTCCTAGGTCCCCTTTCTTATTAACTTACTTAACTGAAACACTTGATTGAAATACTTAATTGAAATACTCAACTGAAATAGTCAACTGAAATACTCAATTGAAGGGATTCTTGCTCATATTCTTAAATTCTTTACTTATAATGCCTCAACAGTAAGTCAAACTCTTTCAGATAACCCTTTTGTTAGTTCAGAAATTCACAGTTACTTAGCAGTATAGTTTTATGTAAATTTTTTAGATAAAAATCAAGGTATGAGCAATAAACTTTCACAAATTAACCTTTACATACCAAGATTTAAGGATTTTAAACACCAAAATTCTCAATTTTCGTTCTAGGGTTTCACAGAAAGCTTCCAAACCTAAATCAAATACTAAATACATATTTATTCATGAAATCAATACCATAAATCCAAATACATATACAAAATCATGCATTTAAACCAGAAATCCCCAAATTTTCGAGCTAAGGTTTCGCAATAAGCTTCCAGACTTAGATTGGACACTAAATACTTGTTTATTCATAAAATCGAAGCTATATACCACAATACATATAGGTAAATATGAAATCTATCCGAACAATTAAGAGAACCATGCTTCATTTACATTAAACATGGAGGAAGAAGATTTTTGAGTATAAATACCAATTTAGAGATATGAAAAAGTAGTAAAAATGAATAATAATATTCGAGGTACACTTGCCTTCACCCGATTTACCATTTTTCTCACTTTGATCGGATGAAAATTAGTAAAGAATCCTTCCTCTTCTCTTTCCCTCCCTTTCCTTCTTCGTGCTCTGTCGTGCGCTGCCCCCAAATCTCTCCCCTTCCCTTTTATAACAAAAACGAATTTGGTTGCTGAAGTAAAAACCCACCTGCGCTGGAGGACGTGGTAGGTGCACGGCGAGCCCACTGCCAGAGCCTCACTCAAGCGCGGCAGGCATGTGGTGAGTGGGGCTCTACTGGTTTTTGGCGATTACAATCGTGCTCGAGCGTGCGGTAGGCACCGTGCTGCTATGCAGCAGATCCGTATGCAAGAGTAGGTTTTCCTCTCTTCTACTTCCAAAACTCATTCTTCCATGTATATTTGGCATCATCTTGAGTATTATTGTTTTAATTACTTTTGACTTATTATGTTTCAGGTTTGGGACCTCACAACTCTCCCTCACTTAAAGGAATTTCGTCCTTAAATTTAATGAAACCACATACCTCAAGAGAATAAATGGGGGTATTTGCCCCGGATCTCCTCCTCATGCTCCCATTTTACTTCCTCGAGTGAATGAGTTTTCCACAAAAGTTTCACCAAGGGAATCGTCTTTGTACACAGTATCTGATCCTTCCAATCCAAAATTCGTATCAGCTCCTTAACATATGACAAATCCTTGTCAATTGTTAATGGCTCGTACTCGATGACGTGTGTGGGATCATGAACATACTTCCAAATTATCAACATGTGAAATATATCGTGGACATCCACCAGACTAGGAGGCAATGCCAATCTGTAAGCCACCTCTCTGATCCACTCCGGAATCTCAAATGGGCCAATAAATTGTGGCTTTAGTTTTCTTTTTACCCTAAATCTGAACGTTCCCTTAGACGGTGACACCTTTAAAAATACATAGTCACCCACCTCAAACTTTAATTCCATTCTCCTCCGGCCTACATAGCTCTTCTGTCTACTCTGGGCAACCTTCAAGTTTTCATGAATCAGTCTAATCTTTTTTGCCGTTTCCTTAATAATTTCAGGACCTAAAATTCGCTTGTCTCTTGTCTCCTTCCAATGAATCAGCGGTCTGCACTTTCTCCCATATAGTGCCTTAAAAGGTTTCTTGCCTAATAACTATTATTATAGGTGAATTTTGTTAGGGCCAGATAACTATTCCAAGTCCCCTTCATGTCCAACACCGAAACCCTTAACATATCCTTTAGGATTTGGATTATACGCTCAGATTGACCATCAGTCTGGGATGATATACAGGACTGAACTTCAATTCCTTCCCAACTCCTTATGAAAACTCTCCCAAAACCTCAAAACAAAATGGAGGTCTCTATCAGACACAATTGAAACGGGCACACCATGAAGCCTAACAATTTCATTCACATACAATTGGGCCAATCTATCACGAGAGTATGTTGTCCTGATCGCCAAGAAATGGGCCGATTTTGTTAACCAATCAACGATAACCCAAATGGCATCATGATTCTTGGGAGTCCTCGGTAAGCTTGATACAAAATTCATAATAATATCTTCTCATTTCCAACTCGGAATCGGTATCAGTTGCAATAACCTAGATGGCTTTTTCCTTTCTGCTTTAAGTTGCTGGCACATGAGGCATTTCTCTACCTAAGTCGTAATATCCCGTTTCATATTCCTCCAATAAAAAGTTTTTTTAAAATCTTAATACATTTTATTCATCCCCAGATGGATTGTATACTGAGACCGGTGAGCTTTCCTCAAGATCTTCTCCTTCAACTCCTTATCATCCGGTACACACAATCGATTTTTAAACCTCAATACTCCATCCGTCCAAACATTAAAGTCTACTCGGAAGTCTTTATTCAAATCACCCGCAATATCCATAAGGAACGAGTCATTCACTTGTTTCTCCTTAGCCTTGTTAAGTACCTCCCGTTGAATTTGAAGGTACGATAAAAGTATCCGATCGCTTTGAACATACCGCTTAATTTCATATTGTTTCAGATAATCTAACATTTCTATCTGTTTGATCTGAAGACTTGCCATAAAACATGCTCAGCAGCTCAAAATATTGGCAACTATATGAGCCTTCCCTGGCTTATAATGTATCTCACAATCATAATCTTTTAAAAAATCTAACCATCTCCTTTGTCTTATATTAAGCTCCTTTTGTGATAACAAATGTTTCAAACTTTTAAGGTTCGAATAGATAAGGATTTTTTCCCTATAAATGTAATGTCTCCAAATTTTCAAAGCAAACACAACTGTAATTAATTCTAGATCATGAGTTGGGTAGTTCGTCTCATGCACCTTTAGTTGTCCAGACCTATAAGCTACTACCTTGCCATATTGCATCAATACACAATGCAAATCTGCCTTAGAGGCATCACAATATAACTCAAAGCTACCTGAACCTTCCGGAATAATTGATACCAGAGCAGTAGTTAAATGGCTCTTCAACTCTTGAAAACTCTGATCACATTTTTCAGTCCAATCAAAATTTACCTCCTTCGTTAGCTGAGTCAGTGGTATAGCAATCTGCAAAAGGTTCTCTACAAAATGCCTGTATCACCCTGCCATGCCAAGAAAGCTCTGAACTTTAGTCATGGACATAGGCCTATTCCAATTCGTAACGGCCTCTACCTTCTTTGGGTCTATAGAAATACCACTATCCGAAATCACATGCCCCAAAAATATCACCTCTTGTAGCCAAAACTCACATTTATTCAACTTATCATACAGATTTTCCTTGCGAAGTATTTGGAGAACAATCCGCAAATGAATCTCATGCTCCTCATGACTCTTAGAATATATCAGAATGTCATCAATAAATACCATCATAAATTTACCCAGATATGGCCAAAACACCTGATTCATTAGATTCATAAAAGTAGCAGGAGCATTCGTAAGACCAAATGGCATCACAAGAAATTCGTAGGGGCCGCACCTCGTCCGAAAAGCAGTCCTGGCCACATCTTCTGGCTTAATCCTCAACTGATGATATCCGGACCTCAAATCAATCATTGAAAATATCTGATATCCTTGTAATTGATCAAACAAATCATCAATATATGGCAATGGATATTTATTCTTAATCGTGATTTTATTTAGTTTATGATAATCTACATATAACCACAAGGGCCTATCTTTCTTCCTTACAAAGAGTACCGGTGTGCCCTGCAGAGATACACTCGGTGTTATAAAGTTCTTGTTTAACAACTCCTACAACTGCAACTTCAATTAGTTCAACTTAGCGGGTGCCATACAGTAAGGTGCTTTAGAAATCGGGATAGCACCTGGAATAACCTTAATCTCAAATTTCATCTCCCTGTGAGGTGGTAACCCAGATAACTCATCTGGAAATACATCCTCAAAATCACATACAATCAGAATATCTCTTGCTGGTACACTGTGACTCCGAATGGTGCTGGCATATGCTAGATAAGCATGACATCCAATTTTTATTAAGTGTTTAGTATTTAAAGCAGAAATTAATATAGGCATTTCCTTTTTCCTAATGCCTTGAAAGAAGAAGAGTTCAATTTCGGGAATATCAAAGCACACCATTTTTAGAAAACAATCAATATTAGCATGAAATTTAGTTAGTCAGTTTATCCTCAAGATAACATCAAAATCACCCACATTCAACAATATCAAGTCTACCATCATACATCTCCCATTCATCTCCACTACATATTTTGGATTCACAATATCAGTAACTACTGAGGATCTAGTAGGCGTTGACACAAATAAAGAATAATCCAAAATCCATGGGATTGACACAATACAGCATACAAATTACGGAGAAATAAAAGAATGGGTAGACCCCAAATCAAATAATACAGAAGTTAAAACTCCACAGATAGAAAGGATACATTCCATAATATTTGGAGACGCCTCAGGGTCCTGTGCCGCCACCACAAACGTCTTAGCCGGAACAGTTGGCTTCTTTGCTTCCGACCTCTGGGGTAACAGACAATCATTAATCTGGTAGCCCTGCTGTCCACATCTAAAATAAGCTTCTGTCACCTTGTGACAATGATATCCTGCATGCTTCTTCCCACAAATATTACAGTTAGCTGTGGACCCTCAAGAACTAGTCGTTGACTGAACTCCAATGATACTCTTCCCCTTTGCCACTGTCTTCTCCTTCTTAGAGGGCCCGGAGGGTCCCACATTAGATCCCATGCTATAGCCTGCCTAGCTTGTGGCTCTCTTGGCGAAGAACTTTTGCGTCTGTAGTTCCTCCTCATAAATCAAGGCCCGAACTAAAATATTAGATACGTTTGGAGCTTGTGAGTTAACAATTGCCTTCTGATATCGTCCCTCAATCCTACTAAAATTTCTTCGCTTTCCTTAATTTGTCCTCCACAAAATATGGCGAATAATGAGACAACTCAGTAAATCTCGCGTCATACTCCGCTATAGGCAGGTTTCCTTGTCAGAGTCGCATAAATTCTTGCTCCTTCTTATCATGAAGACTAGACGGAAAATACTTTTCCATAAAAGCTTTCTCAAATATTTTCCATGTAATATTCTTATTAGGCACATTTAATGCCCTCTTTCTCATGGCCCACTAGTTATCGGCCTCACCCTCCAACTTATATACCACAAACGTGACCTTTTCTCGGTCAGAACACTGAATCATCTCAAAAATCTTTTTCATCCTCTAGATCCAGATATCTGCATTAATCGGATCAAGTTTACCCAAAAATTTAGGCGCTCTCTCTTTCGTGAACCTATTGTACGTAGTCGGAGTAGGATTTACTAGAACTGGCTCAAGTACAGGGATCGAAGCCATATGACACTGCTCTATTGACTCAACCACATTTGTCATCCTCCCCAACAAGTTCACGTACTCGGCTTCTCGATCGTGAGCAGTACTAGCACCCCCGCGGTTATTTCTTCTACCTCTTCCACTAGCCATTTTATATCCTATAATAAAAAATAATTACCATATTAATAAACCTCAAAAAAGCAGTTTAGAGGGAGGGGTTATCAACAATTCAATAAAAACTAAGGCTAGCCCAAGGGTTAACTCTTAAACATCCTATTTAATCCTAACTAATCTCAACCCAACCCTATTTAAACTTGAGCCTATGTTTCCGCTTTACGATCGATCAACCCTATGGCATCTCATTTCTCTAATACCAGTTGTAACAGAATGAATTTTATTATCCTCCGCCTATAGCAAATAACCAATGCCTATAATAAAATAATATAAATATCTGCAGAAAATTAGGTAGAGTCCCCCCTAAAACTGAACAAAAACCAAATATAAATAACCTACATTTTTTACAACCAGGACAACACAGATAAATTACTTTCAAATTCTTTTATTTTACAAACACAGGATCAACAGGATGCCATATTCATCCATGGCTTTAAGACCAATGCATCCTATCTACTATACTAAAATTCAGATAAGAAATGCCTGCTAGGACCTGCATTGAATTCAAAAGTAAATAGCAAAAGCAGAACTATGACCATAATACAAACTTGTGGAAGCATAGATACTATTCTAACAAAATTTATAACATACTATGACATTCATATATAATATCCATCCACCAAATTAGGTAATTACATTCAAGCAAATTAAGCTCCCAAAATATTTTCTTGACTACGCTTTATCTGCTCCTGCTCGTCTGGCATCAACTCTACGGTCTCATCCGGAAAAAAAAATAGAAAAGTGAATCAAAACCAAACAAGGTACCATAAAAACATGTGAACATAATACTTTCATGCAGAATATAAGTACAAATAAGTAGAGACATGGAAATATCTGAAGAACAGAGAAATACATAAAAACAGAAGACAACACAATTACGTAAAACATACTTCAAAAATCATAATTAAGTATAACAGATATAGAAATCAGAAACCAATATTAAACTCTGTAAATTCTTAAAATCCAACTTTACTATCCGAAGGACCAAACTAGTAGACCCTACTAGTCAAGGGGGCGAATAGTCAATAGTAGATTGTATTATGCATATAATCAAGGCCAGAAACAGAACAAAAATATCCTTTCTTGTGGGATTGGTACCAGATTACCCCTTGAAGTCAGTTCAGACACAGAAATTCTACCCTCTAGGTTAATGCATAGAGGAAGGGCAGACCACATATAATTTCATAGATGGAGTTATCCCTGATTATTACCATAATATTTTAAGGCATGTTGGAGAACCTTACCTAACTAAATTATAGTCCTAGCTCCCCTTTCTTATTAACTTACTTAATTAAAACAGTTGATTGAAATACTTAATAGAAATACTTAACTGAAATACTCAACTGAAGGGATTCTTACTCATATTCTTACATTCTTTACTTATCATGCCTCAATAGCAAGTCAAACTCTTCCAGATAACCCTCAGTTAGTTCAGAAATTCACAGTAACTTAGCAGTACAGTTTCATATAAATTTTTCAGATAAAAATCAAGGCGTGAGCAATAAATTTCCACAAATTAACCTTTACATATCAAGATTTAAGGATTTTAAACACCAAAATTTCCAATTTTTATTTTAGGGTTTCATATGAAGCTTTCAGACTTAAATCAAATACCAAACACATGTTTATTAATGAAATCAATGCCATAAATCCAAATATATATACAAAATCATGCATTTAAACCACAAATCCACAAATTTTTGAACTAGGGTTTCGCAATAAGCTTCCGGACTTAAATCGGATACTAAATACATGTTTATTCATGAAATCGAAGCTATATACGGTAATACATATTGGTAAACATAAAATCTATCTAAACAATTAAGAGAAACATGTTTCATTTATATTAAACATGGAGGAAGAAGATTTTAGAGCATAAATACCAATTTAGAGATATGAAAAAGCGGTAAAAACGGAGAATAATGTTCGAAGTACACTTGCCTTCACTCGATTTACCGTTTTCCTCATTTTGATTAGATGAAAATTGGTGAAGAATCCTTCCTCTTCTCTTTCCCTCCCCTACCTCCTTCGTGCTTTGTCATGTGCTGCCCCCAAATCTCTCCCTCTTTTATTTTATAACAAAAACGAATTAGGTCGCTGAACTAAAAATGCGCTTGCACTCGAGCAAGTGGCAGACGCTCGACGAGCGCCAGCCCACTGCTAGGGCCTCGCTCGAGCGTGGTAGGCACGTGTCGAGTGGGGCCCTACTAGTTTTTGGCACCTGCTGCCGTTCTTGAGCGCGCATCAGGCACCATGCTTCTGTGCAACAAGTCCATATGCAGCTGCTAGGTTTCCTCTCTTTCACTTCCGAAACTCATTCTTTGATGTATATTTGGCATCATCTTGATTATTATTATTTTAATTACTTTTGGATTATCATGTTTCGGGTTCGGGACTTCACAGTAGCCTTCGAGGAATTAAGAATTAGATGTTAACCTTCTTGTTGGGTTGAGCCCTAATGGATCTAGAAAGTTGTAGTAGAATGTGATTCTTTTGAGGAAGCTCTAGGATTATGTTTCTCATGACTTGTATGAGCGGTTGCCCTTGGTTATGAGGTGAAAAGTCTATGATTGGGATTACCCCACCCTTAGTTGGGGTTTGCCATTGGAGTCATTGTTTTGAGGATTTATAGGTGTTGTTTATAGAGATAGTTGATCCTAATGGACTGAGGGGTCATCTTGCAGGAAGAATTGGCCATGAAACCATGCAAATGGGTTAATCTACTTTAGGATTAGAAGGTGCATTTTGATGTCCTTCAAGGAAGGTGAGCACTATTACTAGTAATTGGACACCAGGAATTTTCGGTTGGGATATGTCTTGATGCTCCAAGGGGAGAGTATACTAACCTTAGGATTTTGGGACTTTTGTTAGAGAAGCTCTCACCATTTCAGTTTCGAGGATATTAAGGGCAGTCAGTATTATGGGTACTATTTGGGTAATGATGGAATTGGCAGACTAGGGTAGCCCATCCATCGTGATCTGGATGATACATGAGAATAAGATAGGTTGGCTCGTTGGTATGCCAACAAGCTAGTAAATTTGGTAAGTATTCGAGTTCAAGGGCTTTGGGTGATTGCTTTGATTGTGTTGCCTAGGTTGATTGTAATCTAAAGATTTTGGGCTTTACTTTAGTTTTAACAATGTCCTTAGGACTTTCTTTTGAATTATAGCTGTATGTTAACCTAGAAGTCTGATATGAATCAATGGACATAGGTTGTAAGGGGATTCTTAGTATCATGATAGACGGTTAATTAGAATAGCGCAGTAGAAGCATGTGGGCCCTTAGCTCAAAAAGTTTGGGATGTAGTTAGGATTCTAAGGGGAGATCCTTCTTGAGACATAGGAAGTATCGAGGTGAGAACTTATTAGTTCGTTTGGAATTTTGTATTAAACCGGAGAAGTGGTCAATAATTAGGCTTACCTTTGAATTTGGATATGTTATCGTGGGAGATTAAGGATTTGTTTTATAGCAAGGTTCCAACTTAATTTTAGATAAAGAGCATTAGATATTGAGAATCAGGATAATTCAAATGGTTAAGGCTCTCGAGCAAGAATCGTTTCTCTAGGAAAGTGATTCGAGAGTACATAGGCAAAATCTAAATGGTCTATTTCTCTATTGTTAAGTTTTGAGGTTCATTAAATTTCAAGGACGAAATTTCTATAAATGGGGGAGAGTTGTAAGTTACCGATTTTCAGGATATGGTTAAAATGAATGGTGAGGTTCTTGATTCCAAACTATAGTAATTGGGAGGTAACTAAGTTAAAAAAAAGTAAATCAAGGTCAAAGGACCTGGTAGGAATCAAATTGAAAAGTCTAAAGAGCCAGAATTGGCAAAATCAGGAATCAAAATTGTAAACCGTTTAAGTTTTAAATTATGATAATCTTGACTTATTAAGCTAATATAATCAAAATTAGAGTCCGAGGATATGAAATATTGGGTCAGAATGGTCAAAACAGGTCTTGGACAGTGAAAACGCGAAGCTGGCTTGCTGCAAGCTTGATGCGGGCCTGACCAGTGCCCTCTATGCCGTTGAGCCTCATAGCGAGCGCCAATTCTAGCTTGTTGGCGCCCGAAGTGAGCTCGCTACGTGCTCCAGTGCCAAAACGTGTAAAAGTCATGTGCGGGTTTCTTTTTAAAACGTTGGGGATGCATTTTTGCGGAGGATGGCAGAACGTTCGGGTAGAGAGAGAGAGGGAGGGAGAAGAGAGAGAAACTATGATGGAACGGATCCTAATCCTTATAGGACCCTCCATCAAATACATACAGAAAAAATCCATAAATTAAATTATTTAACTTCTGCAGAAATTAGGGCATAATTTCCCCTGCACCTAGACCAAAACCAAAAGCTGCGTGCCTGCCGCACGCTCGAGCGCAGACGCGATTTTGAGTCTGCGACCTGCTTTTCATTTTTGTTTAAAAAGGGGAAGAGGGGAGATTTTGGGGCTCGACCAGTAGAACGTGAAGGAGGAAAGGAAGGGAAAGAAGAGGGGAAGGCTCTCTCTACCAATTTTTATCAGATCAAAGTTAGGAAAATGGTCAATCGGGTGAAGGCAAGTGTATCTCCAACTCCTTTCTTCATTTTTATCGCATTTTAAGTTCTCCCTTTTCTGTTTTTTCCGTTCTAAAACCCTCACCCCTCATGATTGACGCAATTAATGTATGTTTCTAATAAATATATTACTAAACTTGATGTTTATACATGATTATCATGCGTTGTGGCTTTGATTTCAAGATTTGGTTCTCGTTTCGCGTTGGTTTTGAGTCTGGACAAATTTATCGAAACCCTAACTCAAAAATTTAGAAATTTTTGGTTTAAATGTATGATTTTGTATGTATGTTTGGATTTACGGTCTTGATTTCTTGAATGTACATGTATTTAACATGCGTTTTATGTCTGAAAGCTTTGTTGAAACCCTAGGTACGGAAATTGAGGATTTGGTGTCTAAATTCAATAATTGTTGACACATAAATGTTGATTTGTAAAAGAATATTGTCCATATTATGATTTATATCTAAAAAACTTACACAGAACTGCAATGTTAAGTTTCTATGGATTTCTAAAATATATCTAAAGGGATATTTGTATATTTCTGGCTAATTTTCTAATGTATAGTAAGTTATAAGCTATAAAATGAGAACAAAAATGTTTTTGATCTTGTTAATTAGGACCCAGGACTGATATACAATCAGGTTAGGTCATCCGGCATGCCTTAGAATGTTATAGTGGTAATCGAGAATAACTTTATCCATGGAGTTATATGTGGTCCATCTTTCCTCGGGGTCTAAACCTAGAGAGTAGTTTCTATTCTTAACATGCCTTTACGAGGCATTCTTGTTAATATCCCACAAGAAGGGATATCCTGTTCCTATTTTTGACTATGGATTGTGTGTAGTAAATATAATCTATCCTCGATTACTCGCCCCCTCGGCTAATAGGGTCTACTAGTTGGGTCCTTTCTGATAGTAAAAAGGAATTTCCAGCACTTATAGAATTCGATTATCAGTTTTTGATTTCTAAGACTCATTATATGGTGTTATGATTTCTGAAGCATAATGGTTGTGAATTATGTTTTCTCCTGATGCATGTACCCCTCTGTTCCTGTATATTTTCGTAATTTGGCTATCAGTATGCATGTTCTGGCAAAAAAGGAATTTCTAGGATTTACAAGTTTAATTTCGGCTTTGATATCTAATGCTTGTCCTATTGGTTTATGATTTTCAAACCTTGATTTTACTGGGTTATGCTTTCTCTGCTTTCATGCACTTTTTCGCTTCTACCATGATTGAATATTTTCATATTTCCGTTCGTCTGTACTTGTGAAAACTTCATAATTTGCATATTTTGTACCTTGTTGGGTTTTAACTCACTGTTTTACTATTTTTTTGTCAAGAAAAAGATGTAGAGATGACACTAGATGAGCAGGCATAGATAGAGCTAGCAAGGAAGCTTTGGGAGTTTTGAAGTCATCCTGAAGATTTTAAGAAATCTTATAGTTTTGCATGTAAATGTCTAATTTATCAGATGGAGTTATGTATTGATGTTTATTATATGTTCTGAAATCTATTGGATTAGTAATTATGCTTCCGCAGGTTTATATAGTTGCTTCTGCTATTCTGTTCTTTGGATTTTGTACAGGTCTTAAACGGCATCTCATTCTGAGTTTAGAATAGTGGATAGGATGTGTTATGTGAAGCCATAGATGGATATGACATTTGTGATCCTGTGAATGTATATTGTAGGAGAATTTGTGCTACTAGATTAGTTGTATGCTTGTTCAGGTTATTATTTATGGTTGTGTATTTGGTTTTGGTCTAGATGCAGAGGATACTCTGCCAAAGTTTCTACAAGATTTAATGTTTTAAATTTTTAGATTTTGTTCAATATGTTCTCGATGGAGGGTCCTAAAAGGATTAGGATCCATTCCGTCATAATTGGTATCAGAGAAAAAAAGATACCTTAGGAATGATCTGAATCGTATATGGAAGCTTAGAAAATGATTCTGATTGATCGAATCAGTAGGTATAGATATAGAATGATCAAGTTAGGTTCAGATATACTTATTCTAAGGCTGAGGTAAGATAAGGATAGGAATATTGGGATTAGATGAATGTGTAAGGGATAGCCTTAGAATTTCCATTTGAAGTGCTTTGATCCCTTCCTTTAATTTGATTATTTGAGGTTGGCTAATATTGTGGTGTTGTGGTTATAGGATAAAAGATGGCTAGTGGAAGAGGTAGAAGAAATAACCGTGGAAGTCCTAGTACTTCCACGAACGAGAAGCCGAGTACGCGAATCTGTTGGGAAGGATGAGGAATGTTGTCGAATCAATAGAGCAGCATCATATAGCTCCGGTTCCTACACTAGAGTCAGCCTCAATGAATTTGGCCCTAACGGCTCACGAGAGGTTCACGGCGGAGAAGGTGCCTAAATTTCTGGGAGAACCAGATCCGATAAGGTCGGAGATTTGGATTCGGAGATTAGAGAAGATATTTGCAGTTATTCATTGTTCAAATCGAGAGAAGGTTGCTTCTGCGGCTCATAAATTAGAAGGAGAGGCCGATGATCAGTAGTCAATGAAGAAAAGGGCATTGAGATTGCCGGACAATGAAATTTCTTGGGAGACGTTTGAGGAAGCTTTCTAGGAAAAATATATTCCTTCTAGCCTCCAAGATTGGAAGGAAGAAGCCTTAATGCAACTTAGGAAAGGAAGTCGCACCGTGGCAATGTATAGTGCGAGGTTCGTTGAATTGTCTCGCTATGCACCTTTGGTTGATAGAGATGAATTGAGGAAAGCCAAGAAGTTCTATTTAGGGCTAAAAGATGAAATTAGGAATCAGTTAGTGACTCAAGAATTTTAAACTTATGTTGGGGTTCGAGATAGGGCTCCGATACTCGAGAAAGAATTTAAGGCTCAAAAATCTTTGGGTAAGAGGATAGTTAGTTAAGTGAATCTCAGTAAAAAGTCCAGTTTGGGATACTCGGAATCTGCTAAGAAGATAAAGGTAACTGGTAAAGGGGAAGGTAGTACCGGAATTCAATCAGTGTCAAATTTCCAGACGTCAGTAGTATATTGTAATCATTATGGGAAGAGGCATCCAAGGACGACTTGTTATAGAACAACAGGTGCTTTTTTCAGATGTGGTTAACAAGGCCATCTGATCAAGGATTGTCCATTGCCCAAGGAACCGAAAGCAAGGAAGCTCGTTGTTTCAACTAAAGTACTTATGGTGATAGTTCGAGATGATGGAACATCCCTGGTGGTGGATAGAGGTATTTTCTCATTTATGGAATTTTGATTTCCATTTTAATTAATTTGGGAGTTATGTATTCTTTAAGATTTTCCCATAATTTGCATGATATGTCCCCACTACATTGAGAATTCTTGATTTTTCTATAAATATGTCTATGCATTCTTTTGTGGATTTTGTGAATTTTGGGAATTGTGGCAGGTAATTAGATGAGTATTCAACTGGAAGAAGGAATGTTTTTTTTATTTGATTAATATGGCAAAAAGTGGAACTGATGATTTGGAACCGATTTTTCAAGTAACGTGAATCCTCTTGGACTTGAAATGGTACTCGAGGATGTCGGTGTAAATCGTATCAAGAGAATATGATATCCTATAGGTTGTGAATTTTGAATAAGAGACAAGGTCAATCGAATCAAGGATAGACGTTAAGTCCAATCAGAAATTAGGATTGCCCTTTTCTGAATGTTGGTAGGTAACTATTCAAGAATATAGTCAAGAAAGTTCAAGAATACATGTACTTGAAAGAAAAGACCAAGCCGATTTGTTTTAATAGGTGAAATGAAAAATGGGTTAGAGATTGACAATAGTCTTTGAGAATTGTATATAAAATCAGAGGAGCGTCAGTTAGGTATTGTTAAGCCTACCTTGAGACCTTTGGAAAGTTGGATTGATTAATGAGTTGAGTAAGTTAATATAAATAGTAGTACCCTTAAGAAAGCTTAGGATTTTGTTATTTTGCATCAACAGGTAACTACCCACAACCAAAATTGGGGAGGAGTCTGTGGGTTGAAAGTTGCTTCATCCAAAATTGAGACCTCATGATGAGGTTTCACTTTGAGGATTTGTGATTAATTCTTTGGAAGAAACTAATGTCTTATGAACCTAAAAGTTAAAGGTTGTGATAAGTGGATCTCGGTGTGACTCGGAGGAGGTGAATGTTAAGATCGATAGTTGATATTGGAAGTCCCCAGTTGAGAAAATTGTATAATTGCTCTGAGAATGACCCTGGTCTAATGGTTTCAAGGATTAAAGTAGTTGTGTTATGATGAAGAGGTAACCTTAGGAAATTGCCAATAGATTAATCTGTTAAAAGATTATGAAGATAGGTCTTGATATCATTAGGGAGGTGAACTTAACATAGGCAAATGAAGTTGGGAATCTCGGACTTGGTATGCCCTTGGTGCTTCATGAGAAATGTGAAAGAGTAGACTGCAAGCGGATTTGAATGCTTGGGAAATAGGATATCGTACTTTTAAGTTAGGAAACAGAAAACGTATTTAAAGTGTTAGAATTATGATATTTTGAAATAAGAAAAACCGTATGGTTTGTTTCCGGACAAAAGGTGATCCAACCGTTATAGCTTTGGAAGAGGTGTTCACATTAAATTCATTGGCTCATCGGTACGCCAATAAGATCTGAGGTTACTTAGCATTTAGACTTTAAGATTTGAGATAGTTAAAGTGTTAGGATCTGAGATCTTGGGTAATGATCAGACATTATGCCAAATCCTCAGTGATAATATAATTATACTTTTCAATTTTAATGTGGCATGAGGTTTTGTACAAATTATTTTCATAGTACCAATATCTTGAGATCAGAATAACTAAAGTTATCACATTAATTGGGTGTCCCCAAAGAGGGAATATATGTTTCTTGAAAGGGTCGGTTTGATGATGTACCTACAAATGATAAAAATGTGGGATGTTCTATATTTGAGGTTTACTTGTGATTTGAAAAATTATGTTGAATCTTAATTAAGTTTGATCAGATGTCCACTTGGTTGAAAACTTGGCTGCTGATGCAGTCGTGCAATAGCTGATTTAATTTAGCAGCTTTTGCTCCCTTTTATACATATATATGTATATATATACCTTGGTTGAAGATATAAATACATTATTCTCTTAGTCAAAGTCCCCCTTGGCTGCTAATTATATGTGCAATTGGAGAAGACTTGCTCCCTGCTGATTTGTTTTTTCAAAAATGGCAGCTGCTGGTGCCATCTCTTGATGCTGCTACTGATGCTGGGCTGCCAGGGGCCTGGGGAGCTATCACATGCCTTGATTCCTAACTAAATTTTGGTGATAGAATTTTTTTTCTTAGTAAAGTGCTTGTGTGTGTAAAATTTTCCTATGGAAAGTTTAGGACCAAAGCTGCCGAGTGGCAGTTAAAATGGGGCAGCCAATTGGTTGCCAAATTGAGTGGTTTGTGATGCCAATTTCCGGTGCCGAATTATGACAATGAAATTAACGTGACCGGGTGTGAGTGTATGGAAACATGTAAAAATCAATTTGGCTGTCAACGGTCATTTTGGATTAATTTCGGTACAAAATCGGATTATATATCACACTCCAAAATAAGCTTCTGGCTTTCGGGTTTCCAAATTGTGATCCTTACAAGTCCTTTCTAGTAGAAAATGGGGTTTCCAGCACTTGTAGAATTTGATACAAGTTTCTGATTTCTGAGACTCGTTATACGGTTTTATGATTTCTGAAGCTTGATGATAGTGATTTATGTTTTCTTATGTTTCAGGTACCCCTCTGTTCTTGTATATTTCCGTGATTTGGCTTATCTGTATGCACGTTCTACCTAAAAGGAATTTTAAGAATTTACAAGTTTAATTCCCGCTTTGATTTCAGATGGTTGTCCTATTGGTTTATGATTTTCAAGGCTTAATTTTACTTGTTTATACTTGATTTGTTTTCATGTACTTTTTCGCTACTGTCATGATTGAATATGTTTATGTTTCTATTCATCTATATTTATATTCAACATGAAAACTTTATATTTTACACGTTTTGGTACCTTACTGGGATTCAGCTCACTATTTTACTATTTTTCCTCCAAATGATACAGTTGAGTTAGTGTCAAATGAGAAGAAATAGTTAAAGTCTAGCCTACAAATTTTTAGAGACTAGAAGATATTTTGGAGATCTTGGATAAAAATAGTTTGAAGGTCAATATTTGATTTTGCATATGGGTTTTATGTATATGGATCTTATATATAAAATGTATGTGATGCATGTGATGAAACAAAGATTTATGCCTCCACAGGTATATAGTTCAGCTTTGCTATATGTTTTCTTGATTTGTACAGGTCATAGTCAGCATCTCTATTCTAAATTGTTGGTTTAGTCGATAGAAAATGTTGAATGTAAGCCGTAGGGAATCATATGGCATCTGTGGATCCTGTGTTAGTGATGTTATTTTATATATTTATAGGTTTTATACTTCAATTTAGCCGGGTTCTAGAGGAAACTCTGTTCGTTTTTCCTTGGAACTATAGGTTGATAATTAGGGCTTCAGTTTCTATTCTTGTAATGATCGAATTATCCAAGAAAAAAAACCATTCCGTCACAAATGGTATTAGAGAAATGAGATGCCTTATGATTGATCGATTAAAAAGCAAAAGTATAGGCTTAAATTTCTGTAGGGATAGGTCGAGGTAGCTAAGGCAATTAGGATGCTTAGGAAGTTGATCCTTAGGCTAGGTTTGAATTTTATTAAACTACTGATAACCCCTTCCCTTAACTTGATTTCTTGAGGTTTATAATGTTATGTTTATTTTTGGTTATAGGATCTAATATGGCTAGTAGGAGAAATCAAAGAAATAATTGTGGTGGTGCTAATACTCCCCACGATGGAGAGGCTGCTTATGCGGATCTGTTAGAGAGGATGACAAATGTGGTGAAATTTGTAGAGCAGAGACATATGGCTTCAGTCCTAGCACGTGAGCCAGCTCCGGTAAACCTTGCTCCGATGACGTATGGTAGATTTATAGCGGTGCAAGCACCGGAATTTTTAGGAAAGCTTGACCCAGTAGAAGTGGATGTTTGGCTTAAAAGGATGAAGAAAATTTTTGCTATGATCCGGTATACTGACCAGGAGAAAGTTACCTTCGCGATGTACAAGTTGGAGGGCGAGGCTGATAGTTGGTGGAGCATGAAAAAGATGGCGTTAGGCATGCCCGATGATGCAATTCGTGGAAGGTGTTTGAAAATGCTTTCATAACAAAATATTTTCTGTCCAGTCTCCAGGATCAGAAGGAGTAAGAGTTCATGCGCCTGAGATAGGGGAAAATGACTGTGATTGAATACGACATAAAGTTCATGAAGTTGTCCCAATTTTTGCCCTATTTTGTAGAGGACGAGTTAAGGAAAGCAAAGAAATTTCAGCAATGACCGTGGGACGATATTAGGAAGCAATTATCAACTCATAAGCTCCAGACCTATGCCGATATTCTGGATAGGGTAATGATTAATGAGAAGGAGGTGGAAACTCAGAGATTTTTTGTAAAGAGGGCTGCTAGCCGAGTGAGTATTAGTGTTGGATCGAGTGTAGGGCCGCTAGGACCGTCCAAGAAGGTGAGAATAACTAATAAAGGAAAGAGTATCATTCTAGCTCAGTCAGTGGCTGGCTCTCGAGCATCAGCTGCTGATTGTACTTTCTGTAGGAGGAAGCATTAGGGGTAAACATGTCACAAGCCATCAGGAGTATGTTTCAGATGTGGACAGCAGGGTCACTTGGTGAAAGATTGTCCATTACCTCCGAGGATAGAATGAAAGATGCCTATTGTCACAGTTAAGGCTTTCGCGGAGACTGTTCAGGACCCGGCGGCATCCCTAAATGTTGTAGAAGGTACCCTTTCTATTTGTGAAATTTCTGACTCTATATTATTTGATTTAAGGTCTACCCACTCTTTTATTTTTTCATGATTTGCATGTTGTATTGTGTCTGCCTTGCATGTTTTGGATTATTCCTTATTTGTGTCAACTCCCACTGGATCCTCTGTAGTTATTGATATTGTATATCTTGGACGTATGGTTGACGTGAATGGGGAATGTTTAATTGTGGATTTAGTGTTGTTGAACATGGGTAATTTTGATATAATTCTGGGAATGGACTAGTTAGTTAAATATCACGCCAGTATTAATTGTTTTCTAAAAAGGGTTTATTTTGATATCCCTAGGATGGAATAATTTTTCTTTCAAGGCATTAGGAAGAAGGAGGTGCCTGTGTTAATTTCTACTTTGTATGCCAAGCATTTAATGAAAAATGGGTGTAAAGCTTATCTAACATATACCTGTACCACTAGGAGTCATAGTGTAATGGTTAAGGATACCTTATTGTTTGTAATTTTGAGGATGTCTTCCAGGAGGAATTACTTGGATTACCTCCACACAAGGAAATTACATTTGAAATTGTAGTTATCCCGGAGTTAGCTTGATTTCTAAAACCCCTTATCGTATGGCCCCGGCAGAATTGAAAGAACTGAAATTACAGTTATAGGAGTTATTAGATAAGGGCTTTATCACACCAAATGTATCTCGTTGGGGAGCACCGGTGTTGTTTGTGAGGAAGAAAGATGGGTCTTTGCGGCTATATATTGATTATTATGAGTTAAATAAAATCACAATTAAGTATAAGTATCCGTTGCCGCATATTGATGATTCTTTTGATCAATTGCAAGGATCTCAAGTGTTTTGAAAGATCGATTTGAGGTTTAGGTATTATCAACTAAGGATCAAGCCAAAAGATGTGGCTAAGACCGCCTTTAGGACCAGATACGACCACTATAAATTTCTTGTTATGCCTTTTGGCCCCATGAATGCCCCTGCTGCATTTATAGAATTGTTGAATAGGGTATTTAGGTCATATTTGGATAAATTTGTGGTGTTTTTTTTTTATGACATCCTAATATATTCAAAGGATTATGAGTATAAAACTCACATGAGTATAAAACTCATTTGAGGATAGTGCTTCAAGTACTCCGTGAGGAAAAGTTGTATGCTAAATTGAGTAAATATGAGTTTTGGCTGGAAAAGGTGATATTTTTGGAGCATGTAATTTCTGACAGTGGTATTTTCGTAGATCCAAAGAAGGCGGAGGCTAATATGAATTGGAGTAGGCCTACGTCTATGACCGAGGTTAGGAGCTTTCTTGGCATGGCAAGCTATTACAGGCATTTTGTAGAAAATTTCTCTCAGATTACTATGCCTCTAACTCAACTGACAAAAAAGGAGGCTAAGTTTGAATAGACTGAGGTGTGATCAAAGTTTTCAGGAGTTAAAAGATCGTTTGACTACCGCTATTGCACTAATTATTCTGGAAGATTCAGGTGGTTTTGAGGTATATTGTGATACCTCTAAGACAGGTTTGGGTTGTGTATTAATGCAGCATGGTAATGTTGTAGCTTATGCATCTAGCCAATTGAAGGTGCACGAAAGAAACTACCTGACTGATGATTTAGAACTAGTTGCTGTGGTGTTTGCCTTGAAAATTTGGAGACATTACTTATATGGTGAAAAGTTCCTTGTGTATTCTGATCATAAAAGTTTGAAGTATCTATTTTTACAGAAAAAACTTAATATGAGGCAAAGGTAGTGGCTAGATTTCTTGAAAGATTATGATTGTGAAATACAGTATAAGCCAGGGAAGGCAAATGTAGTTACAGATACATCAAGCCATTGATCGGGTTATGTGGCCATGTTGCAAGTTAAGCGAATCGAGATGTTGGATCATCTGAAGTAGTGCGATATTCAACGATATGTTCGGGGTGATAATATGCTTTTATCTTATCTTCAGATCCAGTCGGAGGTAATTAGTGAAGTTTAGGAGAAGCAAGTGAATGATCTGTTCCTCGTGGATATTGTAAGTGATCTGAATAGAGATTCTCAAACTGATTTCAATGTTTTCACTAATGGAATATTGAGATTCAGAGTCCGATTATGTGTACTAGATGATTGGGAATTGAAGGAGAAGATTTTGAAGGAGGCTCACCAGTCTCGGTATACAATCCATCCTAGGGTGAACAAAATGTATCAGAATCTGAAAAAAAACTTTCTAGTGGAGGAATATGAAGAGGGATATTATGGCTTATGTGGAGAAATACCTTATATGTTAGCAATTGAAAGTTGAAAGGAGGAAGCCTTCTAGGTTGTTACAACCAATACTGATCCTGAGCTAGAAATGGAAAAATATTACTATAGATTTTGTATCGCGTTTGCTGAGGACTCCTTGGAATCATGAGGCTATTTGGGTTATAGTTGATCAACTGACAAAATCAGCCCATTTCTTGGCAATTAGGACAACTTATTCACATGATAAACTGGCCAAGTTATATGTAAATGAGATTGTAAGGCTTCATGGAGCACCTGCTTCAATTGTGTCTGATAGGGATCCACATTTTGTCTCGAGATTCTGGAAAAGCTTTCATAAGGAGTTGGGGACGAAGTTGAAATTCAATACTGCGTATCATCCTCAGACTAATGGCCAATCGGAGCGTATCATTCAGATCCTTGAGGATATGTTGAGGGATTCAGTATTAGAGATGAAGGGGACTTGGGACACTTATCTAACTTTAGTAAAATTTGCATATAATAACAGTTACCAAGTTAGTATAGGCATGGCGCCCTTTGAGACACCATATGGGAGGAAGTGCAGATCGCCAATTCACTAGTAAGAGACTAGAGGTAAGAGAACTTTGGATCCTGAGATTGTTAAGGAAACGGCGGAGAAAATTAAGCTGATTTACAAGAACTTGAAGGTTTCACAAAACAAGCAGAAAAGCTATGCAGACCAGAGGAGGACAAAATTGGGATTTGAGGTAAGAGATTATGTTTTTTTGAAAGTTTTACTATCCGAGGGAATGTGCAGGTTCGGGGTAAAAGGAAAACTAAAGCCGCGATTCATAGGTCCTTTTGAGATTTTGGAGAGGATCGGGGAGGTCGCTTATAGGTTGGCGTTACCACCTAATCTAGTGGACATACACAATGTATTCCATGTATCGATGATTCAGAAGTATGTCCATGATTCTACGCACGTGATCAAGTACGAGCCCTTGACTATTGATAAGGATTTTGTGACGGAACGGATCTAAACCTAATAGGACCCTCCATCAGACAAATACAGAACATGATCCATCAATTTAAATCCTTTAAATTGTATAGAAATTTTGATAGAGTCATCTTTGTAACTTGACAAAAACAAGAAATACAAGTTGTATATTTAATAACCTGTACAATACAAATCCGTATAAAATAGCCTATCCAAGCACACAACTAACCAAATATCATAATTCACATCCTACAACATGCATTCACAAGATCTCAAACACCATCCATGGCTTTAGATCAATTATTCTATCTACTACATCAGAACTCGTATGAGAGATACCATCTAGGACCTATACAGAAACCAGAAAAACATATAGTGGAAGCATCTATAACCTTAACAGAAACTTGTGGAAGCATAAATACTATTTTAATAGTTTACAGAATAAATTACAATTACTTATACATAATTTTCTTTATAAAATTCTATGGCACATGCAGAACTATCAGAATCTCTCAAAACATTACTCCAAGGTAATCTTTAAAACTTCACTAGGGCTCCAGAACCTTCCTTGCTAAACTCTACCTGCCTGATCGTCCAGTATTTTTACTATATCCTTATCTTGAGAGGGAAAAATAAAACAGTGAGATGAAGCCCAACTAGATACTAAAACATACAGAATATAATGTTCTCATGCATAACATAATTACCGATAAACAGTAACATGCACGTAGTTCATGAGAAAAGCATGATTCTGTACAAACAAGTCTCAGTAATCCTAATTTATGCTTTCATGCAAAACATATATTCGTTAGAGCAGGAAACTACGATATCATCAGGAAAACAGGAGCATTCATGAAACAAGGATAAAGCATAATGCTATTTAAACATGAGTTGGAGTCATGAATAGGTGTAACTATGCTTCAATAATCATAAATCAGTAAAACATGCTTCGGTAATTAGGAAAATATTATCAATTCTATAAATTCTAGAAAATCCCTTTTCTATTAGTGAAAGACCCTACCAATAGACCCTACTAGCGGAGGGTGCAAATAATCAATGATAGATTGTGTTCACTCTGTACAATCTAAGGCAAGAAACGCAACAGTAGATCCCTTCTCATGGGATCGATCCCTTCCGTGGGATCCAGAATAATATCCTCCCTATACAACACCCCGAGGACGGTGAATCACATATAACTCTATGGACAGATTATCCTCGATTACCACAACAATGTCCTAAGGCATGCCAGAGAACCTTACTAGACCGTATGTTAGTCCTAGGTCCTAGTTAACAGTATCAGAAATAGTTTCTTCTTATTTCTTAACTAAAAACCCTTTTCAGTTTTAGAAGTTAGTTAGAGTTTTACAATAATTCTTCAGTTCGATTTAGAATATATGGTAACAGTTTGAAACTCTTCAGTTTCTGTGACGGACCAGGTTATTTTTCTTAAATAACCCTCCATCAATAAACACATCATTAATGCCCATAATTAGAATTATAAATTTCTACAGAAAATGGGGCAGAGTTTCATTTATAAATTGGACGTTTGCATAAATACAAACACATTTGAATAATCCTGTACAATAATCCACAACATTTATCAACAAACCACAGGATTCCATAGCCACCACAACACCTTCGGTGGACCGACGTCATAACTCAGGTACGACGCCGGCCTAGAAAGGATGCCAACTAAAAGAAACCCAAATAATAACCACAATAAGTAACCTGCGGAAGCATAAAACCATAATACACAAGAAACCAAATTATTCATCCACATCCACATACACATACATAACATAATATATAAATGGGATTCACAAAATACAATACAATCCCTGTTCCATACGAAATCAAACTAAGTCTTCAAGCTTCGCACAGGAAATCAAGTCGCCTATCTCGCTCCTACAGCTTACTCAGTCTCATCGAGCATCTCATCATTCTCATCTGAAAGGAGAGACAACAAGCGTGAGCTAAAAAGCCCAGCAAGTGTAAACATACATCACTATCAGAGGACAGATAAACAATAGAAACAATGGTGGGATGGGGGAAACCATATAACTTCAATTAAAAAGGGAGCATGAGAGGCAGGGGACCTTTAGGATCGCATGGGTTGCATATTGACATTAGATACGTTTTTATACACTTTTATTATTTTCATTAATATTTGCGGAATAGGGCCAATAGGTCGTACTAGCAAACGATGCGAGAGAACGAGAAAAGGATCATGATACTCCACATGATCTAAGGCCGTGAGGGCTTATTCTTAGACCCAACCAGGGGGTCATCTACATATCATGCCTGTAGACGAACTCGATAATTGCCCCATTTCCCTGGGGTACCAGGGCAGTTCCTCGTTCTTCCACAATAGTATCCTAATGCGTGATACAGACATCACCCGCTCACACAAGCGATCAGAATATGCGGCCAAAGTATTCTTTGAGTTTCCACCTAGATGGACGTGTCAAACCAGAGAATACTACCCAATGAATATAAGTCCATGGTCCTAGTTTCATGATTCCATTTCTATTTCCATTTGAGGGAAAGTCCACCATATCCAATTTACCATATCTCCCGCCATTTGGGAGGTTCCATCATTCACATATCACATTGTGGACTTTCCTCCGATTACTTGCTCAGTTCTTACCTTTCTTTGGAACTTGGTATTTTTCACAATTCAATTTATATGCATGATTATCAAAATTCATGAGAGGGATTAGGATTCCTTACCATTGATGAGCCAATCTCACATTGGGGTCCTCCGGAGCCCGCTTCTGAATCTTACCATTTCAAATGCACATTAGTCATAGCTTTCATAACAATAGAATGAGGGTAAAATATGCACATTGTCTATAGCTTTCGTATGAACAGTAACAGGGATCGTTTAATGCTTCTGGACGCCGCGAACGGGTCGATTCTTATGAAATCGGACGCCCGGTCGATATATATACATATTTGGGACGTGGTGATTCATATTTTGAAGTCAATTTAAGATAATACAAAGGTGAAAGCATGCAAATTTATTTATTCACCTCGGGTGAATAGTGTCAGGAGGCATTTAGAGGTCTCAGACGCCGTGAATGGGTCGATTCTTGTGAAATCGGACGCCCGGTCAATATGTATACATATTTGGGACGTGGTGATTCATATTTTGAAGTCAAATTAACATAATTTGAAGGGAAAAATAGTGAACCCGAATCTGGGCGTGGGGTTAGGGTTTCGTGAATCCCAACCGGACGAATCGGTGACGATACGGACAATAAACTACATATTTAGTGATCACTAAACATGGGTAATATATTTTTCATGCTTTGGGTGGGTATCAAGATGATAATACCCGATGGAGAACGAATAAAACTTAAAAGAGAGCGAATAGTGAGTATGAGAGCACTTGCTGGGATTTTTAGCTCACGCTTGTTGTCTCTCCTTTCAAATGAGAATGATGAGATGCTCGACGAGACTGAGTAGGCTGTAGGAGTGAGATAGGTGACTTGATTTTTTGTGTGAAACTTGAAGACTTAGTTTGATTATGTATGGAACATGGATTGTATTGTATTTTGTGAATCTCATTTATATATTATGTTATGTATGTGTATGTGGATGTGGATGAATAATTTGGTTTCTTGTGTATTATGGTTTCATGCTTCCGCAAGTTACTTATTGTGGTTATTATTTGGGTTTTTTTAGTTGGCATCCTTTCTAGGCCGGCGTCGTACCTGAGTTATGACGTCGGTGCCACCGAAGGTATTGTGGTGGCTATGGGATCCTGTGGTTTGTTGATAAATGTTGTGGATTATTGTACAGGATTATTCACAGGTGTTTGTATTTTGGCAAACATTCAATTTATAAACAAAACTCTGCCCCATTTTCTGTAGAAATTTATAATTCTAATTATGGGCATTAATGATGTGTTTATTGACGGCGGGTTATTTAAGAAAAATAACCTGGTCCGTCACAGTTGGTATCAGAGAGTAAAAAGATGCTTTAGGTTTGATCTGAATCGTATGCGGAAGCTTAGGATTGATTAAGATTGATCGATTGAGTAAATGAAGGCTTTGATGATTAAGCCAGTCTAGGTAGTTTTGGTTATCCTAGACCGAATAACTTAGGTGAGCGCTAAGTTAAAAGTGATGATTTGGTTCAATTTGCTAGTTTATGCGTCCTAGCTAGTGTCCAAGGAGTGGCTTAATGCAAAATGCCTCAGTCTCAAGGAAATATTAATAGTGGCTCTTCGACGGGAACTACTAATATTAGTGGCTAGTTGTAGGATTGAGAGGAGAATGGCGTGTAGAGACACCTTAGTGTTGTGATTTGATCAGTATTATTTGGGTTCCTGAATTGATCAATGTTGATTCAAGACCTAGATTAACTAATCTCGGCTTGAGGTTTAAGTTTAACCAGCAGTGGATTGAAGTTCTTAGGTTAATAATTTGTTAAGAAGGGTTGCCTGGTCAACCTAGCAAGTGTAAGGAATAGGGTGGAGCCATCGGCTCAATATTGGTATGACGGGGATTAATTTTGGGTATATAAAGTCCTAGGATAACAATTCATAAATCGTTTTGAAAATGACTAAGTGCATGGGCATTTGGGTAGCCCCAAGTCATAGTTAGGTTGAAGACACGAATTTTGAGACTTGAGATTGCTCTGCGGTGACCCCCATGTCTAGTAGAAGATATGGCGTGTTACCCAAGTTAGATGAGGAGTGAAGTCGACCTTGGTTGGTTGGCGTGGAAAACATCAAGAGTCTCAAGGATTAAGTGTTAGTGTCCTGTGTGCTCGTGGAAGCTTTAGCGATGAATGCCTTGTGTCGGTGAGACTCTCGGGAGCATGTTTCTATATGGTTGGTTTAAACGCAAGATTTAGGGATGTCCTTATCCATGGACGGATGGTGAAAAGGTTCGATATTTTGAATAAAGGCTCTAAGGCATTAATTTAAGGTATAAAATGTCACCTGTTGTGACAGGTAGTAAGGCTCTTGGGTTTAATATTGTGATTCCTAAATTTGTTTAATTGAGGATCTAAATTTGATACTAACGATATCGAGGTTGTAATATTTTCTTGGGTTTGTAGATCCAATTATTTGGGTTAATCTGAACCATTTTGTGGTGCCAATCTTGATGTGACAACATTAATGATTTGGTCAGTAAGTTGTCGGTCGATCCGGATTGTGTTAGTAAGCGTATTATGCCTCGTAATTGGATTGTGCAGTTTTGGGTGTGAACTTGAGTTCGCCACGGTACCAAGTCTTAATCTGATCTTATTAGTAGTTCGGTGGACGAATTGTAGTACTAGGAGGGTTGGATTTGTAAAGGATAACATCTGGTGATTAGGTTGAGGGATTTCAAGTATAAGTCTAAATTGATTAAGATATCAAGACATTGGTGTTGTCTTCCCTGTTGATCATGTAATGAAGGATCTGCGCTAAGTCCAATTTGTATATGTGGCCACATCCAGAGGTTATTGTGGTCGTTGAGGGATTGTGGTCGTGTGACTATTTGATCGAGGATGTTATCAGAAGGAAGATTTGGCTAAGTTATCGTTTGATCGGTAATTCGAGGTCGTGTCGAATCGATGCCAATTGTTGAGGATCCTAAGCAGGGCCGTGGAAGTATCAGCTTGGGTATCGTGGTTAAATACTCCGGAACCTTGGAGGTAAATAGATGGACCGATAAGCTTATTCATGAATTTCTAAAATGGGGTTGCCTAGGAGGTTGAAGATTTGATAAGCAGACCTTGTAAATGGATAGGCGTGGTTCGAGAATTGTTGTAAAGGGTCGATGATTTCTAAGATTGATTTGGGTCCATAGTATGTAAAATGTGGATAAATGGAAATTGTAGTCCCAGCGGTATTCAGGTTAAGGATATAACCACTGCAAAGTTCTAAAACGTCGTTTGAGTTTTGTAGGTTCGTTGGCATTTTATGAATTTCATGGGTTGAGTCTTTCGACCATATCTGGGTCCATGTTGAGGTGACTTCATTGAGGAATTCAAAGGAATAAATGGTGTATGCACTTTGTTTAAGGATTAAGTCATGGATTGTGGATGGCTGATAATTCGTATGCCCCATTGTGAAGGGAAAGCGAGTTTAGCTAGGGAAATGCCTTGCTAAGCTTGTGGCTCTTTGGTAGCATGATTTTAAGGTCAATAAGATTTTAAGTGATGGCTAATTGGGAAAACCGATTAATATCATGAAAGCATATGGTCACCTTGGGTCTAATTGAAATTATTCAATGACCTGACGAGTATTCCTAAAGGATTGCAGTGTTAGTGAGATGATCAGCGTGGGAGAGATTTGTAATTGTTAGGTCGAAAGATAAAAGGTAATTTCTGGGGAATAAAAAGGTATTAAGAGACATTTGTGTCATTTGGGTTGACCCCTAATGGGTTCTGTAAGGTATAGTAGAATGTAATGCTTTTGAGAAAGATTAAGATTATGTTACTCTCACGTCATGATAGATGGCTACCTTCGAACTAAGTGGGGGAGGAGTTCACAATTAGAGTTGCCCCACGTGTAAGTTGGATTTAGCCAATGAAATTTCCATTTAGAGAACTTATGATGTTATCTTTGAAGATCTTATTAAAAATTTTAAGAGCCAGAATAATTGTGTCATTGAGGAAGATGATCTTATGATATTGCCTGTGGGTAGATCTATCTAAAGGTTGAGAAGGTAAACCTCGGTATTTCCTGTGAGGTTCCGAGTTAAGGAAATAATAATTAGAGGGCAATTAAGTTAATATGGGTGTACCATGGTCAAAAGGTATGAGAGGAATCAGATGAACAGCTCAAAGAGCCAAAATCGGTAAATCGGGAACGAAAACTATAAACAGAGTTATGTAACTTTGAAAATATGATTTCGGGTTTTAAAGCATGATAATCATGGCTTATTAAGGATATATAATCAAGGAAAAGGCCTTAGGATGTGAAAGATTGGGTTAGAATGGTCAAAATGGGCCCCGAACGGCGAAAACGCGGCATAGGCTTGCTGCTGGCTTGCCGCGGCTCAGACCAGCGCCCTCCGAGCGCTCGATCCCTCCTATCAAGCGGAAGAAATAGAAGAGAGGCCGCTCGCGTGCCGCTCGAGCTCCGCTCGCGCGGCGGAAAGCCCGTGGGGCGGCCGCTCGCTGCCCGCTCGAATGGAGCTCGAGTGGCACGCGTAGTATAAATACGCGTCGTGCTTCTCTCTCTCCCATTTTTCTGGTGCCCGAGGGTTTGAGGAGAGAGAGAGAGCGCCGACTTAGAGAGAGAAGAAGGGAGATCGAGCCCGGGAGTCCAGATCCGTCCGAGCGCCAGCTATAAAAGTGAAAGCACGGGTCGAGGAAAGTGTTCTCATACCCACTTCTCGTTCTCTTTTGATGTTTTATGTGTTTTCGTTGGGTATTTTGTGTCGATACCCACGGTGAACGGTAGAATCTCGAAACCCATGAGTATGGGTTAGGGAATACGTAGTTGTTTGGCCGAATCGTGTCCGTTTCGTCCGGTTTGGTTTCACCGAAACCCTAACCCACGAAAATTGGGGATTTCCCGTTTCTCGCTCGTGTATTATGGAATTGACCCCAAAATGTGAATCCCCACGTCCCAATGATGCATATATGTCGGCCGCAGGTTCGATTTCGCACGTTTTGACCCGTTCGCGGTGTCCGGGCCCTCTAAATCGGCCCCGACACTGTTCATCCGAGACCGAAGGTGGAAAATGCATGTTGTGACCTTCGTAAAATGATGATATGATCCTAGAATATGAATCCCCGTATCCCAATTGTACGTATATATCGACCGGATGCCGGATCTCGTAAGATTTGACCCGTTCGCGGCATCCGGGAGCCTTAATAGTTCCCCGTTGTAGATAATCCGGAAATGAATGGGAAGTTGCATGCTTCCACCCTCATGTTAAGTTAAATCGAATCCAAATGTGAAACCCCGTGTATCAAGTGTGTGTACGAATCCACCGGACGTCCAATCTCCAAGTATCGAACCGTGTAAGGCATCCGGGTGGTCAAAGAGAAATCTGATAATGTTCACCCAAAATGAAATGAGAAATGTAAAATAATATGTGATCATAATTGTAATGAAAGTAATGTTTAACTAATTAAACGTGAATGTGAGCTCCGAAATGAGTATCCGTGTGCTGGAGGCAAAGGAATGAGTCCCAGAGGTTTCAAAGTGATATGTGATCATCGGAGGTAAGGATCTAATCTCTCTCGTGAATTTGGGTTGATTGTTGTGATTAAGGAAACTGGATCCCGCAGTAAGTGGAATTGAACTTGTGATGTTTCCTTGTGGATTAAGGGAATTGAGTCCCGCAGAAGGTTGTGAATCTTGAGGTGAATGGAAGGGAATCCACATTGTACTTGTGATGATATAATCTCCTGGTTGGAGATGTGTTTGATGATGTAATCTCCCGGTTGGAGATGATTGTGATGGGAATGAGATTACCCCGAGATGTGATCGTGTGTGTGGCAAATTTGGGTTTCCCTCTCCAAGTGTTGGACATAATCTTCAAACTAGGATCCTGAGTCGTATGGGTAGTATTCTTTAGTATACCATGTCCATCGCGGTGTGAACCCGAGGAATACTTGGCCACGTATTCCGGCCGCTCATGGGAGTGGGTGATGTTTGTGGTACGCTTTAGGAAACTACTGTGGAAGAACGAGGATTGCCCTGGACCCCGGGGGTGTGGGGTGTGTCTGTCGACGCTACATATTGAGATGTAGTCGTCTGTGATGATTGTTGGATGGATGCAACTGAGGGTCGTGTGCTACCGACCTAAAATAGTAGCTGTGGCTTTAGAATGTGTAGCGAACACATTCCTATCATCGTTCTCTCGCATCGTTGGCTAGTACGGTCTACTAATTGGGGTCCGCAAAGATAATGTAATAATGGAAATGAATAATGTTCAAGATATGAACCATGAGAAACCGTGTGAACCCAGTTATTCAAGATGAACCATGTGAATCCCGTGAACCAAGATGTAATCATGAAAACCATGAGAATCAAATGAATCCGAATGGTGACCAATCAGTGTAATCGTGAGAACGGTAGGAATCAAGTGATTCCAGTTGTTCCTGTTCCCTCTCCTATTCCTTGATTATAGAGAGTGCATGTATTCCCTCTCGCTTCAGTTCTTGTACATGTCTTAGAGGGGTGTTTATGATTACATTTGCTGAGCTGTTAGCTCACTCTTGCTGTTATTGTTTTTCTTTTCAGATGAGAACACTTAGCTGACGCCGGATAGATAGAGCAAGGAGAGAGGCTTGCTTGATGTGATTGGCTGGACGGCGTGTGATCAGAAGATCTGGTCTAACAGTTAGATCAGATTGCGGACGGTCACTTAGAGTTGGGTGTCGCTCACTATTGTTATTGTTTTATGGTTTTGTTATGTTTTCGCATTTATGATGATTTAGTATGCTTCCGCGTCTGTATTGTTGTTTGGAGTTTTGTTTCATTTAGATGGAATCTCTCTAGATTCAGTATAGTGGGTAGTGTACTGTATTGGAGCCATGAATAATATGGCAGATGTGTGATCCTGTGTGGTGTGTTGTAGGCTTTGAGTTAAGCCTTTTGATTAGTTGTGTGCTTGTACAGGATATTTGAACAGGTTGTACCGTTTGGTTTTCGTCCAGTTGCAAAGGAAACTCTGCCGGATTTTCTGTAGAGTCCATGGGTTAATTATGGGCTTTAGAGTGTGTGTAGCCATTGACGGCGGTCATTCAATGGAGAATAATCCGGTTCGTCACATTTCCTTTAGAAAGTAGGCATCAATGCTGGCAATTGATGCTGCGAATCCTTAGACTTGTATGTCCTAGAAGTTTCATAGGAAATGTGAAAGGTAAATCAGGAGTAAATCCAAATGATTGGGTGATAGGATTTATATCCTTAGTTTGGGAGACAAATGCGTATTCAATGTATGGGAGCTATGAATCTATACAATATGAAGTCCTTATGGTTTTGTCTCAAGACAATTAGAGCGACCCATTTATCGTAATGATAAAAGACTTGTTCAGATTAGATCAGTTGACTCATTAGTATACTAACGGGATCTTAAGGTTACTAAGTGATTGGAATTTTAAGATTCTTGGTAATGATTTAAAGTTATGTCGATTTTTGGGTGATAGTTATGATTCTGGCCTTGCAGGTGGCTGTAGTTAGACGATTGTGGGATTTGTCTTCTCGGTGTGACTATCCTATTACCATTTTAATCAAGGTTGCCGTATATTCTAGGTCTATGATGCGGGCTTTGTATTTTAGAGAAAATGTTGGTTTGTCGATTACTAATAAAATGGCATGAATGTAAATCGTTCCGACTATAAAGTTTGATTGTGATTTAAGGTTTGCATCGAAACTTTAGTAAAATTTGATCAAATAATCTTTGGGATGTCAAGTTGAACTTGATGTGGCTGTGAAATTTCAATGGGATAATTAATGGTTAGATAAATAATCAAAGTAGTGTAGCGGAAATAAGGTGAACCCATATAAGATAAAGTTTAATCTGGGTTTTAGAAGGAATAGTCTCTTTCGAGGCTTAGAGTGGGTTGAAGCAAGGATTTTCACTCGTTTGAGGTCTCGAGCTAAATTCATTAAGTAAGTTATTGAATTTAGGTTGTTTCAAATTTGTTCGAACTAGATTTTTGATATAACACTCTGGGTAGTAAGAATCAAGAGGATTTAAAATGTTTGAGTTTCCTTGAAGTAATCGTATCGTATAATTAAGGAAGTGACTTGGGATTGCTAGATAACCTAGAAGTTTCCATCCGATTATGGAAATTTGAGGTTCGTTAAATTTCGAGGACGAAATTTTCATAAGTGGGGGAGAATTGTGAGGTTCCGGATTTAGGAACTTGATAATAATGAGCTGATTAGAATGATAATGATTAATACTAATCCTATGGATCGAATAAGGTTAAGTATCGGATGAAAAATCGAGAAAGAGTTCGGGTTCGTGTTGCAGAAGCACGGCCAACAGGCTTGCGCCTGCTGGGCGCTTGAGCCGTGGCTTGAGCGCATTTTCCAGTAGTTCCCCAGCCTGCTGGCCACTCGAGCCATGCTCGAGCGGCAGGCGCAGTATAAATACGCATTGTGCTTCTTTCTCGTTCATTTCTCACGGTCCTTAAGGTTTTAGAGAGAGAGAGGGCACTGGTTTTAGAGAGAGAAGAAGGGAGATCGAGGCCGTGAAGTCCAAATCCGTTCGAGAGCCAGATATAAAGGTGAAAGCACGCGTCGAGGTAAGTGTTTTCATACTCACTATTCTCTCTCTTTTAAGTTTTATTCGCTCTCTATCGGGTATTATCGTCTCAATACCCACCCAAAGCATGAAAAATATATTACCCATGTTTAGTGATCATTAAATATGTAGTTTATTGTCCGTATCGTCATCGATTCGTCCAGATGGGATTCACGAAACCCTAACCCCACACCCAGATTCGGGTTCACTGTTTTCCCCTTCAAATTATGTTAATTTGACTTCAAAATATGAATCACCACGTCTCAAATATGTATACATATCGACCGGGCATCCAATTTCACAAGAATCGACCCGTTCACAGCGTTCGAGACCTCTAAATGCCTCATGACACTGTTCACCCGAGGTGAACAAATAAATTTTCATGCTTTCACCGTTGTATTATCTTAAATTGACTTCAAAATATAAATCACCACGTCCCAAATATGTATATATATCGACCGGGCGTTCGATTTCACAAGAATCGACCCGTTCGCGGCGTCCGGAAGCATTAAACGATCCCTATTACTGTTCATACGAAATAAATGGACAATGTGCATATTTTACCGTCATTCCATTGTTATGAAAGCTATGACTAATGTGCATTTGAAATTGTAAGATTCAGAAGCGGGCTCTGGAGGACCCCAATGTGAGATTGGCTCATTAATGATGAGAATGATGAGATGCTCGACGAGACTGAGTAAGCTGTAGGAGCGAGATAGGCGACCTGATTTCCTGTGCGAAGCTTGAAGACTTAGTTTGATTA